>CCAG010019950.1:0-71305 GCA_001077435.1 Glossina morsitans morsitans | reverse complement strand
CGGGAATATCAAATTTGTCGATCATTTAAGATCTTGCCATGCCCACAAATTTTTGTTCGTATCATTTCTAATAATTTAAGACATTTTTACGCTAAAAAGCAAAAAAATAAAAATTAATTTCTTGAAAATGGTGGGGAAATTAATCTAAGCTTTTAAAAATGCTTTATACATATAATTGTGGACTATCAAAACTCTCTAAGCTCATATACAAAGCAACACGACGAATAATTTGGGAACCACATGCAATACTTTTTTCATTCAAATGTTAGATCTTTAAAAAAATGCTTAATTCCCTCCAACTAGCTAGAGATATTAAAGGTTCCTTTCTTACTAAAAGTAGTTATAGGTGCTCCTAAGAGCTGCTTGCGTTAATCGTTCGCTTAATGCCTTTTTCACTGCACTACACTCAAGTGGACTTTAAAGAAACCAATAAAAAAAGTTCACTTAGTTGCTTTTCACGTGACATTCTTTAGTTCGGTAGATAGTCAGACTATATTAAGTTTCCGAAATATAAACAAAGGAGTAAATGGCGTTTGAAGCGAAGTGCTTCATACTTATTATTATTGATAGTTCCACAGTAGTTGGTTCGGAATATTTTTTGACACGTCTGCCGAGATTTATTCCTTTTTCAAAGTTCTTCCCTACATAATAAGAAGAAGATATTGAAGAATACCATTGCTTTGATTCTGAAGAATGTATTGCACTTCTTGCTCAACGAAGAGCGCAAGACAAGTTTGTCTATCTGCTTATGAAAGAGAATCTCTTTCGAATAATATGCAATATGAGGCTTTTAGTTGATTTTTCCTATGCCTTCGAGATAAGATCCAAAACCCAACCACAGATAGTTTGTCTTTGTTTCTGTGTTTAAATAACTGTCGCAGCAGTTGATGCAGGATTACAACTTTAATATATTCCTTGTTTTTTTGCCAATGCAAACGGATTCATCTTCAAAAAATATTTATAGGAAATTTAGAAGAGATAAAATAACAGAAGATGATTATAACCCTTCGATCTTTTTGTTGTCGATAAACTCTTCCTCTCTCTCTCTCTCTCTCTCTCTCCCTCTCTCTCTCCCTCACTCTCTCTCTCTCTCTCTCTCTATCTCTCTCCCTCTGCCGTAAATAATTAGAAAATCTTGACTCTGACCGCATTTTTTTATAGTGAATCAAATCGCATACAGCTTTCAGTCACTTATGGGAAGAAAGGCGTTCAGGCATATTTCCCAAACGTTTTTCTTTTTAATTAATTTTAAATTTACAGTTAACAGTTGAAAAGAAAAATATTTGTAATTTTGTAGTTAATCATGATTTTTATTTTTGTACCGAATCTTACTACAATGTGGTCGACTGGGTCACAGCCAAGAAATGCGGACAAGGAAGTTCTCTTATCTTCGACGGAAGGGATACAATCGATTCAAAATCTGAAGCAGAGTTCAATTAACGGACTGCTCATATCATTTTAGAATAGCAAACGCAGTAACACATTTGACAAAACAAACAATTTATTCCTTAACGCAAGTCCTGCATAAGGTATTCACGGTTCCTTAATGCATCTCTGTCACAAATTTCTTCCTCGATTTGATTCACCTTCACGTCTATGTAAACGGGTGTCAGGAGCCCCGAAGCAAGTATTTTGGAAACATTCATATTCTACCGAGAAAACGAATGGATCTTATATAACCGCTCTTAAGTGCTTCACCCTCTTCAAGATGTGAAAAATTATACACAATATGTCAAAACGTTTAAATGATGTTATTAAGTAAAAAGAATACCCCCATAAAATATTAATTCTTCTTTATATGAAAAAAACCAATGTTAATGACGCTATGTTATTGAGTCCTTGAGGTTATTTAATTGTTTTGTCTACTGGAATAATGGTTTGTTTGTTTGTTTTTTTTTTATATTTTAATATGTATTCCCTAGTAGTACAAAGTAGTGAAATAAATTTTTATGTTTGATCAATGGACTAGGTTTAACAAACGTTTATTTTTGGTCGGACGAAAAAACTTAATATTAATAAGACTTACTGCACGTTAATTTTTGTTGTTTAAATTTTATTCCTTATTTCTGAAATGAGTCCTAAAAAAAGGACATCATACAATAATTCACTATAATTTTCATTTTGGTAAAATGCTGTCATTAGTTTATAAATATTTACAGAAAATATGTTTCAAAAAAGAAAAACTTAATTCAAAAGACTAGAACTTATATAACAAATTTCCTAAATAAACGTTCTTAATTACACATATAATATATAGCACGTATGTTATATACATATCTGATCTCAATTACGAACTTGGGGAGAACATTATGTTTTTAGCACCAGCTATAATAAACTTATGGATGTGAAACTCGTGAAGTTTTGTAGGCGTGCTTTTGCTCTGCATGTTAACTATAATTCAATTATTGTCTTAATCTTTCCAATTATGGAATGTATTAGAAATAATTTAAAAGAGAAATTCATTTCACACAACCGTTATCAAGCAACTCGAACTGTGCTTGTTTAGCAGGGACATTCGTGAAAAAGATTTTCGGCATATCTCGCAAGCGTATTTCTTATTTTCAATATGCGTTTGTTGATGCGCTCTAAGATTGGATCGATCGGCAAATGATCGCGGACACACAGAACACTCAAATGGCTTCTCTCCGGTGTGCGTGCGTAAATGTCCTTTCAAAAGCCATGAGCGTGAAAATGCTTTACCACATTTTTGACACTTGTGAGGTTTTGTATGTGTGCTTATATGCATCTTTAAGGCACCCATAGTTCGATAGGTTTTACCGCAGTCCTGACAAGAATACTGTTTCTTTTCCCGTTGGCATTCACTAACTGGACAATGAAATTGTTGATGCTTTGTTAAGCCAATAGATGTAGAAAACATTTTATTGCATTTGTCGCATTTGAAGCGAAAAGTTTTATCGGCACAGTAACTGTCACTACTTGCGCTAAGCAGAGAATGACGCGATGACACTGATCGAGAGGACGTTTGCTCCTCAAAAGTGCTAGTGTTGGTTGAATGCAACAAAATTAGCCAAGGAATGTTACTATGCCTTGAAAGGTCTTCTGGCGTGGAGTTCTCTGGTATTGTTGGACTTGCTGGTGGTGTGCATTGTTGCTGTGACGAATCCGCTAAAGAATCTGGTGATGGGAAAATTTCACTTAGTTTCGGGTGATATGTATGCCATAAGGAACTCATCGGATTGCAACCGACAGCCGAAGCAAAGGCTTGCTCATAAAACTTATAATGCTTGGTGTGAACCATCAATTCGCTCGTGTAAGTCTCGCGCGGTGGATGATGATATTCGATAGAATTACCTGCATCATTATGCGGTGATAATAGCACGGAGCTATTAGCTAAATTTATAGCTGTAGATTCTGGACGGGATTTTCCTAAATTGAAAATACATTCTCGCTTAGCCGGCATTCCATAATATTCGATATCATCACAGGATTTTTTTTTTTTATTTATTGATAGATCTTGCGGTTGATCACAGTTAAAGGATAGTTTAACTAAAGCCAAAGCCTCAGTTTGTTCATAATCTGGCTTTTCTGGCTCTTGAGGATAAATGATGGGTCGTTTTTTTAATGGACAACTTTTGTAATGGGTTCCCATTTTTTGTCTTCGTTTCAGTTTGATATAAAACAACTCAAAGATTTAAAAACGAAAACAAAACTTGTATAACTTCGTATGAACAAACTTTGAAGTAAGTTTTTCTTATTTGAGATCGTTAACACTGATGTTCACTCTAAAAGTGTTTAGTTTATTATGACAGGTTAGCTCTCGGTACGACATTTTTATAGGAAATAAGGCAGAAGTACGCGGTGGTAGATTTTAGATTCTTCTTTCCCATAAACTCTTAGGTAAGCACATAAAATTCATAGCATTGTAATAGTTTTGTAGCCTCTCCTTAATAATTTCAAACTATCTCTTTTTCTCTCTGGGTATTTTTGTTCTTTTCTTTTTGTCTTGTAGTGGTTGTTATTCCCTTTCATTAAACGTAGGGAGGAAATGTGTTAAACTACCTGAAGATTTGAATGCGTTTTCAAATACTCTTTACCGAGCTATTGACAGAACAGAAGTTTGTTTTTTACATTCGGTTACATATGTTGAGTAATACCAAATAAGAAATTTATATACAACTTAACACGAATCTTAGACACCCATCATCATCGTTAGTGAATGTCTACTTTATTGATTTTAAAGGAGAGAAGTTTGTTTACACATTTCTTCTTACGTTTACTGCGTAATAGCGGTCAACGACTTAAGAAGAATCTTCGGTTTCTCAAGGGCAAATTTATATATATTGTCTTCTTTAAGCATGTTTTGTATCATCGAATTTTAGAGAAAGCCCCGTGCTCCAAAAGTCTTAATTCTTCTTGGAAGTTGGGCTAGAAGTGTACTTTAAATTCCGTTCAAAAACCGAGGCAGTCGGCCGTGAATATGAATGCACTGTTACGCGGATTACGAATATGAATAACTTATTACAGGTTTTTTAAGCGTTCATAAAGAAAAAGAACTAAGAAAAATCTAAATGCAGCATTTGCAAATTCGATTAACTAAGCTTTATGAATTTCAAATAAAATCACTTTCTTAATTCGTAAGTTACACATTGAAACCAACTTGTCTAGTAGTAAATATGAACAACACTAAACAACAAAATTTGTTTAGTTGATTGAATAAAACCAATCTAATCGTAATAAAAATGTCGCTAAAACACTTTTTAACGAAGCAATTAAAAGTAAATATCCGGTATACAAATATGTAAAAGTAATCAACTTTTCTACTTCTCATTCTATGAAGAAAATCGTTTCGGTAAGTGAACTATGCATTTATTTTAACATCCAGCATATTACTGCCTCCTTCAGAACTGTTTTTACCCGTGATAGAAGTAAATTAAATATGAGTAACTTCTAAGCTCCATAATGTTGCAATATGAATATATTTTTCTATATTTTTTATATATTTCTGGTTTTTGGCTGCTTTAGTCGCTTAGCCTTGTGTTCGCTTAACATTCGTTTTGAACTTAAAAATTCTTATACGCCTTTCCGCCTAGGCGACTAAACACTTACCATTTTTTTTTTTTTTTTTTTTTTTGTATATGATCATCCACTCAGAGGACGCCATCACTGCCCCACAGGTAGGGCGTTAATCAGTAAGGCTTAAAAACGGAGGGAGGTGGAAGAAGGAACTAGCATTCGAGTAAATTCAAACTATATGTAGAAATATCGGGTACGGTGGGAAAGATCTCTGCTGATAGGTTATTCCAAAAGCCGCAGTAGTGTGTCTTGTCGTGTAAATACACTTCGAAGAGGAAACGGGGAGAAAGGTCTGTAGCGCTGTTAAAGAGTTTTTACAGTAGACAAATTCCTTTCATCTCTGTGGAGCACTTGCCTTGCTTGTAACTGTACATAATTGAAAATGCGATAAACAAACGGTCAAACTGAATAGAACAGCTGAGAATTCTCCGGTGATTAAGATTTAATCTAAATTTGTTTAACGCATGCGATTTTATTCATTATGTGTTACAAGCGAAACGATGAAACTAACAAGCCTTATATTTTAATTGTTGATCCTCAGACCCGCGATCTAAAGAAAGCTTTCAAACAAATTTTGTTTATTTTTGATTTTTTTTCTCTTTAATTTTTCTTCCCTTAGAATATGCTATTTACATTCTCCGCCTAGATGCTAGATTGAATCTACAATAATTTTTCTTTTAGAATGATGGCACATGCTACCACTATTCATCATAAACGATTTTTTGCTATCAGTGGGACAGGTACAACAGGCACTGCCAACAGGCAGACATTCATTCTCTTTCTCGCTTTTCCATTATAGGAATTTTTTTTTCTTTTCTCAAAGTGAAATGATTTGTTTTCTATTTTCGATATTAGAACGAATACTCTACAAAGGAATTTTTTGGCTTTAGCCAGATGTCTGGCACGATTGCACAAAAAATATGCAATTATGGAAAATTCTTTCTGGGCTTCAGAAGAAGAAGGCGGCGATATAATTTAAATTTCGTATTTACGTTTATTAGGTTCAACCAAGTCTTTGGTTTTACGCATAAATTGAAATTTGAAATAAATTTTTTGTTAGCTAATTTAGAATCGATACGCTGTTAGTTGCTCTAGTTCATATATTTGTTTCTTTGCATATAAATATGCTATGTATTCCAAAGCAAATGCACTCAGTTTAGGTTTCTGATTAAATTTCATTAAAAAAGTCCCTTGGGGCAATCTTCTGCATGAATGTTGCGCTTCAACGGTTCGACGTTAGCTGATTGTAATCTTTTTCCCTCTGTCTTGTTATACACTGAGATGCCAGGGGATGCTTTAATGCTTTAATAGATACCGTCCCAATCATAGAAATTATGTTAGGTGTCAATTATAACTCAGAGCTAATGACAACTGTTGTAGAGAAGATAGTATCGTATATATTATCGAGAGAACGGCCATTAAATGCGATCAACTTTAATAGAATACTTAAAGTTTTGAGTTTTAGGAGATTACCCTGACATCAAGAATTGAAATTCAATTTTTTATGAAAAAATATTTTGAAAATCACACTTTCGGTTTTTTTCACCGTGTTAAATATATCTACAGATAACGGAGTATACATCTGCGATTCTATCTCTAGCATTTGGGAAGCTGTAAAATTTACGCACCAACTTTAAGTCGATTTAGTCTTAAAACTGATGAGTTTGTTCTTCTTCAAAAGAGTGGATGATTCTGCTGCGTTTATCAATCCTCTATTACATACAATAAGTTATGTTAACCTGACGTCGGGAAAACCGCAAGAAATATCCGGACTACCTTATATATACCTATCTGCCATGAAGTTGAATACTTAAATTACGCAATTAATTACAGAGAAGATTATTGATCAAGAATACCTCAAAGTTCAAGTAAACAGTTTTCAGGCTCAAAGTACTAATAAATGTACTAATGAAGAAGACGACCACCGACTTGGCAATCGTGAGTATTGTCCCCTTGACTAAGCGGTATGCGGTTTACAAGAAAAGCCAGAACTTTAAACTTTAATTGGTAAAATTTCTTCCACTTCCATTTCTAAAATTTGCGGGCATCCAAAGAAATTATTTCAAAAGAAATTTATTGTGTTTTTTTTTAATGAAATGAGATACAAAATACATTGTAGTGACTAACGCTTAAATAAGAAATTTGCGTAAATAATCGAAGTGGGCTAAATAGGTAGCCGTGCTAAGAAAATTACCAATGCGGAAAATTTTCCGTTTTGTAAATACCGGTAATAAATCACGGCTTTTCCAAAGGATTGCAAGTAAAAGAAAAGTAATTACTTTGCATATTAGCGAAATTTTTATGAATTTTGTAATTTTACAAGTTTAACTATGCAAATATGTTGGCATTTCCTAGATGTCTATTATGCAGTTAACACTTTAAGAAATATGAAATCAATATACGTAAAAATATAAGATTTACCTGCAAGTTTTTCCTAGGTTAGGGCAATTAGGAGGCAATTGTGAATTACGTAATCGAATAGCCTTGGTGAAACCGCCATAAATCCTATAATATAATCAATTACACATAAACAAAAAATCAACGGAATTTGATATCAAGTCAAGTGTTTTCATTTGAAAACAAACAAAGGGAAATCGCGTCAATAAAATATTTTAAGATATAATAATTGGAATACGGTTCTATCACCTAAGTCCACTCAAAAATCGACTAATCGTAAATAAGAAGCAATTAAATATACGTTAAGAGGACGGCGTTTAGGTAGAGATTATAGCAATCGTATAAAAATTGCATAAAAATGCAATATGTTTTATGAGAACTAAGATGTTCTGCTTAGATGGAAGTTTAATATGTTAAGTATATATTTATTATAATAGAATAGATAGAATAGAATATAATGGATGTACAAATAAATTCGTTCGGTTTTTTGATAAAATTCGCCTTTATTCAAAATCTACTTCTTACAAAATTTAACAACCGAAGTACACAAAACACCGCGATTTAGTCTAGTGTCTCTGATCTTATTTACTAAACGAACTTATAGTTGCAAGTACACATAGCGTAGTCTTAATCGATCTTTCATAGAAGGGAAGATGAGTCTTAAAATACCTTATCTGACACTTTCGTTAAAAAAAAATTGAAAGACTTATGACTTTCCCGCCATAAATAATAAAGAATGCGTTACTCCGTTTGTAACAAGCAGAAAAAAACATTAGAAACTCTCTATAGTATATATAAACTCTTGATCTCTCTTCCAAACATAGAACAAACCGATGATTAGCATATATCGTTTATGGTTTGTGATAATAATGAACATTATCGAAAATGCGTAACAAGAATACCGTCAGTAACAAGTACTAATCTATATGACTATGAACCGACTAAACGATATATATTATACATAAAAACATTGTCTTTGTTTAAGTTAACTCTAACTGTGACACGCGATCTCGTTGAGTCAATTTCGAACTTTGAAAAAACAGGTTTTGACTATTTCCTGCGTATAATATGTTAGGTTTATACTTAATTAACTTACATAAAGGAATTTAAACTATAAATAAAAACAATAATATTTTAATTATTCCCGGGATTGTCCTAAGTGATTGAGAGTCACATCGTGATACAATTCATTCTCAAGAAAACGTGTCAAGGGTATGCTTAAATACCTTAACAGCAATACTCAAATTTTCAGGCTTACCCACAATTTCTTCAGTTTCGAGCTGTTGCTATAAGGGGTTTGCATGCAAATCATGACAAATTTTGATTATGATCAGAATTGTGCCAATGGCTGCGCGACTGAGATCTGTCTAATTTTATCTAATAAAAATCTGAAAAAAGAGCTCAAGCAATGACAATTCTCCCTTTTAAGCCAAACATTTTCATACTTATAAAAAGCTTTTTTTCACATTGAAACGTATGAGCTTGTTTAGCTTCTTTCGGCTACAATAGATCAAATTTTTCTTTTGCATCGTATGACACATGTTTACTCAGCTGGCCCTTTTCATTCAACTGTTTTCGTTAAAAATATTTTTTATGTTTCTTTTTATTTTATCGTAAACGATTTCGGCTTATTGTGATCTTTGCATTATTATTGTTTTTTCTTCTTCTGCGTATTAAAGCAGGTGCTTACTATCTTTTCATTACAGATTTTCTCTACTGAACACTTGCTGCATAACAAATACTGCCTCAAATTGGAAAAAATACTTTTTATATTGCAAAAGAGGCCTGCATTTTGCACCTTGTGCCAAATTCTATTGTTGACGGAACACAATAGATTTCGGTGGTAATCTTCGTATCGTACTTAACATAACATAAAACATATAACTACAACGACAACAAAAAGCATGATTTTGTTTTGAAATGATTGATAATAATGGAGACGAAAAGATTTTAATGGATCAGTAAGATGTTAGATTGTATTGAATTTTCAGATCCATGAGTCTTAGTTTAAACTAGGGACATGGATCCGATTTCCTTTCTTAAGTCAAAAATATTGAAAAAAACAAATACAAAGATTTTAAATGCGGTCGAGAAAGTGGTTTTCAACAGCATTTGTACTTGGGCCCAAAACACAACTTGCGGCCTATAGGTTGAACACAAGAGAACAAAGCGAATGGGCGGTCAGGCGAGCAAACAAGTTTAAATCAATTCGCAAAGTGCTTCTGAATTGGTGGGCCTACCTGGAGGTCCTCTGGGTGCTGCATATATTCGCCACAAGTGATGTAGAATATAAAAACGATTCAACTATTTGCAAATTGAAAAATAGATTAGAAAGTGGTAACGTAATAAAATATTCTACCGCGCAATGCACAATCTTTGCTGCGCAAATCTTGCAAAGTCTTCTATGCCTTTTATGTCTTCGGCTCTCGAAATCATATTAGAGATGATTTTCTCATCAACTGAGTTTTAAATGAATCCGAAGGCCTTTTTTTATTGTTAGCATATTAGAAAATTGTTGGCTTATAGCTCCAACTTGTAACATAGTATTCGATTTGAAAAAAACAGCATTCTTTTTAGTTAAAGAAATTGCTTTTACTTAACCTTTTTTGTGGATTGGGGGTATCTGTTATAAAAAGTATTTTTTCTTCAAAACCTCTCAACAATCTGACATGATGGCACTTTTTTTCAACCACAAAATATCTCATCAACCTTCTCAGCACAAACACCAGAATAAGATTTTACAAAAATTGTGCACCTTGCAGCGGTACAAATGATGACAGCAAATCGATATAACAAAAATATTTCCACTTCGTATAGCAACGTGAACAAATAAATGCAAGTTCTCCAAGTGCAATAGCGTTGACATTAAGTTTAATAAAAAGAGGAAACGAAAAATCATTTTTGACAAAACCATAATGTAATGGATATTTTTGTTGTTGATGAGAAAAAGACAAGACAGACAAGAGAAAAAAGAAAAGAGAACAACAAAATACAAATCACTGCCACGGGCCGACCGGTGTCTGTTGCACAATTAATAAATGCACACAAGCGCAAAACGAAAACCCAAATCCGCAAAGAGAAATTATAAACAAAAAATAAAAGAAGATTTCCTCTTTTACATTAAATCATTTAACACATTGGATGCAGCGAACGGAATTACTTCCAAGAATTTACATTGAAGGGAAAAGAAGACAAACATACCGCTTTAGAACACACGCATACAGCCATTTACTTGGAAACGCAGATCATAAGCTAGGAAGTAAACAGTTTTACTATAAATCACCTGGCCTATCCAATTGAAAAATAAAAGAAGAACCATTCCCCAGTAATATCAATAAAAAGCATAAACACTTTTGTCACATTATTAGGATTGTAGCTATGTGTACCCGTACAAATCTCTGCTAAAAGTTATTCTACAATATATGTAGACTCTAATAGTCAACGCGATAAGCAGATGTTCGCTTGTCGATGTTTTTCGTGTTTCGATAGCGTTATTCAGTGGAATCGATACTCAATTGATTAAAAAAAATTTTTTTTTCTCGAAATTGTTATATCGATATGTAGTCCTTTCGTTACCTATTCCAGTCTATTCATAGCACATCATCGTGGCATTATTCTTGTGAACAAATTTTCTTTTCTTCAAAAAATAAAAGCTTCTTGAGCAGACTCTAAAAACAGAGCATTTTATTTATTTATGAAATGAACCACCTATTCACATTAGAAATAATTTTTAAAACTCTATATTAAGCAAGGAACGGCAATAATTACAAGCCAGGGCCTATGATCTCATAATAATATCTATCTCTGAATAAACTAAAACACGTAGTGATACTATACTCAACAGCTCTACCAAGTACATTAGGCTTTCAAACATAGTGTAGAGTACATTGTTACGACCTTTCAATCAATATTTTTCACAGTCGAAATTCAACCTGATTTTCAAATTTTATATACAGTCACCAGTTAGGAAAAAGTTTATATTCAATTTTTTTGCTTCTTATTTTGCGGTCATGAATCTTGCAATAATGGACGGTTGTAGATCTTTCGCATTTACACAACACACAATTGCCGCGCAATGCATTTTCGTAGCTGACTGTCTGTGCTTGCCTAATGTAATAAGAATGTGCAATGCATCCTCTAAGAGTTACTATTGCCTGTCATCCCCTAGATAGTTCTGTACTCAATCAGCAATTTCACAAGGATCCCCCGCGTTATCAGTAATTCAATCGTTCCAAGATTTACCAAAATCTTGTGTCATAATTCGAAAAATTGTGTCAATGAGAAATGTAGCCGGACAATGCGATGTGTGAGTACGATTTTTTTTTTTTTTCGTATGACCAATCACACCACATCCGAGTAATTCCCCTACTAATAATTTTCTCACGGTTATCCAACTTTACTCTCAAATTTCGCCTAGTTTCCAACTTAGCTTTTGCGTTTCAGATATTCCATTACGTTTATTTTCCGGAATACAGCCCCTTTAAGAGACAAGCTGGAAAAAGTAAGACTTTCCGACATACCCGTCTTATGTCTCATAACTTGACGTAGATTTTTTTAAAATTAGCACGAAAATTTTAATACATAAGTAAATTACATATGACTGCAATGATTTTTCGTTGTATGAAACATTCTAAATATTCCACTTCGAATCAAAGGAGAAAATGATAAATAGTTTATTTTAAAAAGGAGAAAATGATAAATCATTTATTTTAAAAATCTTAACAAGAATTGGCGTATTCGTTCCGCCAAATCCAAACGAAGACAGGTACAGCTATGTATGTAAAGTTTGTAAGAACAACTTGTTTATTTTTCTAGAGTGCATGTCGGCTAATTGACACAAAAATGTGATGAGTTATGCATTTGTCCAAAATACTCTATACTTTTACACAAATTTACCATAGTTTAAAACAATGTATATATTAGGCGCAGCTGTTACCTAAGAAATGTTGTATAACAATGCTCTTATATAAGAAATAATCAAAGACCGTTATATTAAAAAAAAAAAAAAATAGGTATAAGAAGACAAAAAAGTCTGCACATGCTAAAATCATTTTATATATGTCTGAACACGAACAATTGTGGTTATAGACCAATCATCCTCTTTTGAAATGTTTTCTAATAACTAAAAAAAAAAACACAAATAAAAAGCTATATTCATTCTTAGTGGAATTGTAGATATCCAACATCTCAAAGATGCGCATAAAAACTCCGCAAACACGCGTCATATGGGTACTGAATGACAGCTATTACTGACCAAGTTTTACATACTACACAGGATTGGAAAAACTGTAAACGACTATCTACAGCTACTTTTCGGTTCAGTTCCGCTGGGTATTATAATTTATATAGTAATATCTTACGGTTTGCTTTTTTTTTAATTTCTCTCGGACGTTTTGGTGTGCAAAGTATACTTCCATATCCGTCAAATTTGTTTATGTCTTGACGGGACAAAGGAGCGAAAAACTAACAGAGAAAGAAAGCGAAAGAAAGATTCACAGGGAGACGGACAGAGTACGAAAAAGTAAAAGAACTATGGATATGTGCATTATTCGATCGAGGCACGAACCAAAGTATGCTCAGACAGGGCGACCAAAGGTTGGGCGAACCGAAAGGGATGAACATACATACGAAGGGATGGAGATGTGGACAGATGGAAGAAGGACCGACTTAGAATCGTCCACTCATTGGAAATATATTTAGGCACATGTGGCATTTCTGCTGCATATTTTTGATTCTTCCAAACGGTATGATAAAATTAACATACTCTCATTCTATAATGCAATGAAGGATATAAAAATTGTGAATCATTAACAATAGAATTTTCAAAAATTTACAATAAGCAACCACCCAAATCAAATTTCGAAAAAAAAATTAGGAAGAGTATAAAGTTGCCAGGTACCTAATTGTTTCTTTTCTCAAAAATAATGACAGCAAGCAGCCTTCATTGTTTATCTACATTATTTTTGCTTGAATTAATTATTATATATAAGTATAAGAATATACGGGGGTTCATTGCCATTCACTCACATCTATAGTGTACTTACTTTTTGTATACGAAAGACGCAGATGTAAAGTCAACGTCCGAATTGTAATGATTTAAAAACAACGTCCTTAGGAATTCACTAAAGAAATCAAATCAAATAAGAACTAGCGATGACGTAGTTTCATGAGGTGTTTTCATTAATGTGTTTTAAGGGATGTTTACTTTGGTATTAAAGCAGCTGCCAAGTTAGGGAGTTAAAATGTCAAACGATTACCAAAATCCCGATAAAACAAGTATAGTAAGCATTTGACATACTAACACTTATATGTGTAAGCATATATATACACAAGAACAGAAAACACACTTTAGGAAGCAATATCGATGGTTTTCTTCTTCAATGTTTGCTTATGAAAGCATAGTGCACATGCATGTATAGACGACGGTAAATATGTTATATTTTTATATAAAATATCTATACAGAAATACGAATGCATTATTCAGGGAAATTTTTGTATTTTATTGTTTTGAAACTGCTGTGTTCCTTATAGATAAAATGGGCAGGAAATGATTTTGCAGTTGTGATAAAGTGCGCCAATTTATGTATGGTCTTATTCTATTCCTAGTTGCAGATGCTTTTAGAGCAATCATCATGATGTTCAGCTTGCTCTTTGTGTAACAAATGGCATGATCGACAATTCACAAAAAAAAAGCACTTGACAACGTGAGAAGTTTGCGATATATGCTTCTTGCTTAGGCTCAAAAGATAGGCATTTTTTCTCCGTTTTCTTCCCTTTCTTTCCTCGTTGAACACGAAGTCATCAAGCGATAAAGCAAATCGATTAGATGATAAACTTAAATTTCGTTGTTTTCACACAAAAGTTTAACCACTTACCCCTACACCAATACTTTGAAGCCATTTTTGCTTTTGAAGTCAATTTGCACTTAAAAAGAATGCCATTCTTCGAAATGCTTTTACTATACACGACTTTTGTGATATGTAATTGTTCCTTCAATCATATGACGGGAAAAAATTAGTTAAGGAACTCTTAATAAAACTTGTTCATATTTATGCAATCTGCATTGCGCTCTACTTATAAATATAAACTTAATTATACTAGAATATATTTTTAGGTTTATGATCACACAGTCACATAGAGTTGGTCCTACAACAGAATGCATACTATCTTTTTGCAAATCCATCCCCTAACGAACTACAACTGATTATGTTCACTAAATTAATTATGTACAGCGGCACCGTATGTAACTTGATCATATTTTTGTTTAGACTTTTCGAAAATCTTCGCTTGAAAACTTTGACAAAACGAGGTATTTTACTCGTCGTGAACCCAGGAAATTCACTTACATATATTGCCTAGTACTCCGTAGAATTAGCAACTATCGCAAGGAGAAGGAAGAGGTTCTTTCAAATGTATAAAACAAATGCTTTGCGTGCTTTCCCAAAACTAATCTTCGAAAAATTATATATAAAATTCCAATTGCTAGACCGCTCACCTTTACAAAAAATGTCTTCTAAACTGTAAAATTCTCTGTACATATGTAAATATTGCAGGTTTTTCCCCATCCATAAAAACAACGAGCGGTGGGAATCTTTTAAAATTCGTAATTTTTTCGTTGATATTTTTGGATATTGTCACGAAGGTAATGAGTTTGTAGTCGTCAAATGAACCAGTTTGGTTTTTCCGTGAGTGATTTTCTCCAAAAATCGATTTATGTAAAACGTTATGTGCCCTCAAGTGATTTTGTTTTCCTTGATCTGATGGGATACCGTCACGCATTATGCGGTCCTGTGTTTAGTTTTCTATTATTCTTTAACCACCGTTATCATTAATTATCTAAGCAAATATCCTTCAAACCACTGAAAACAATTTTATGTAAAACGCTGCCTACAGGTGACTGTACGATAAGAGTCGATAAACTTAAATCAACCTGTTATTGTCTAAGCATTTCCTGAGCGATAGGCTTCAACCGTTTATTGGATCATTCATTAGGAATTATCGGCATAATTTCACTATGGCTAAATCTGCTATCATAAGTCCCCTCCAATTAATTTGTAATATTTTCAGGGGTTTTCTATGGCTTTTGCTACAGTACGGAGCCATTTCCTCTTATATAAATTAAAACAAATTGTCGTTCCGTTTAACTTGATTGAGTGCTCCATCGATACTTATCCTGATGTATGTAGCATTTACCGTGTATGACTTACATATGTTGAGAATGTAATAGGTATTCCACAAATTTGATTTCATTATTATTTATTTTATTCGTTTCTGGTCTTTTCATATTCTTAAGTAATGGTTATGTTCCTACGTTTGTTGATGCCTTAAATTAACCCGAAATATCCTATTCCCTTAACTCAGGAAACGCCAATAAGTTATTGCGAGAGGATGTTATTAACTTATTAACTTATATAAGGTCGTTATAATGTTCAAGTGCAGGCCATCTTTTCGAACTTCCAATTTGGGATTTCAATGTTTTTTAATGTTGCTCGTTTGGACATTCACAGACCTCCTTTAAAAGCAGCAAACAATCCACAAACTAATGAGGTTCCATAGGAAAAAAGTTATCATAAAACTCTTCGACGCTGACTTTCATCGGTATTTTTTCGCATCAAAAAGTAATATTTAATCCACACACGAAATGTGAATTTTTTCATTGTTTTGAATTGAATAGATATCGAAAAAGAAATTTTTTTTATTAGATACGACGTGGGTCAATCCAGGAAATTATCGATCACTTTAAAGCCTGACATGGTTTTATTTAATTTTACCACATTTGTATTGTACTTTTAATTCGAAAATTCTGCTAAACATTTCTAAGGGTCATGCCGCGCTGGGTTTTGTGAAGAATTAATCGAGACAGTTTTATAAAAACAAAAAAATAAATACATAAAAATGAAGCCTTATCTAAACAATATGCTAATGTAGACTCCTATAATTTGCTAGTAATTTTAACAGACTTTGCTCTTCAAAGAAATGTAAGTAAATTGACTGATAAAAACAAGAAATTATTACTGTAAGCTTTTAATCATCAATTCTTATCGATAGGTTAACGTGAACATCTTTCAATAAATTATTTCACTTAAATCTATGATATACAGCGAAATACTCTAAACACTTGCATTTGTATGCTTATATTAATTTATGCGATATCTAAGGTTGGAAAAGGGCAGAATACGTACACGAAACACACTTTCATAATTTTTAATATGCACGACTAGAAAAATACACACGTGAATATTATGCTTTTCTTCAAAAAAAAAAAAAAAAAAAATACAAATACGTATAAATATTAAACACCTGGTAGCTGTTAAGACTCTTCTTCATCTAAATAACTATCTATATATATCAGGGGGGAACTTTTTTGTATATAAGAAATGGAAATTTTACATAAAGTCGTAAAAACTTTATTTATTATAGCATATACTTAAGTAAATTCCGTGCACTTATCTCTTAAGCATATACATATAAGAATATATATCTATTCAAAAGACAAAAAATAAAACTATAAGCAGGCAATAAGTTTGATTGTCGTCCATTGATCTCAACGAGAATGAAATTTTTAACAAGGGTTAGCCACAAATATTTACGCATGAAGCCTTTAATATACATTGTTGATGGGATGAACGCCTCAGATTTGAACCGCTATATCCCACATTACAAGCTGCCGTTGTGGTTTTTGCTTTAAATAATGTTTGATCTGATAGGTGCTCTCGTTGTAGATAAGTTTTCAAGTTTGCTTACAAAAGAACTTAGATTTATGGTATAAAAATATATGCCTTCGTTTCGGATCAAACTTGGAAATAATTTTGCAATAATAGTTCACCAGGCTGCGCGAGATCGGTCGGAAATCCTGTTAAAGGCAATTGATGCATAAAACCGTTGAAACATTTTAATGCGATTAACATACAATCTAAGGCTTTCTGTAATTCTTTGCCACAACTGTCGCTATCCCTAAATGTCAGCCAAGGTTGTAATCACATTCATGTTTTCTGAATAACAAATGTGGTGTGCCCCAGTAAAGAAAAGGTCGCGGCTGTCAAGTCTATGTTCTTGGGTTCAACTGTCAGTATGCCTTAATCATATTTCTTCACTCGATAATGGCGTAACATTAGCCGCTGTGGATTCCCATTTCCTTATCGCGTTCGAGACTTCTTTCTGCCCATCATTGTACTACATGGGTAGCAGACTTCGCCTAAGTGATTGGTCATATTAGAAAAAAGATAAATAAAAATAAGCAAGGAAATTATATTGGGCCGCGATCAAATATTCCTAAACAAGACTAAAAAAAAGAAAAAACTGAATTTCCATGCTCTTTAGCATCGCGTGGGCGTGGCTAATTTTTTCTATCTTTGTAGAATAAAAATGGAAATGTATGTCGTGTTTCCGTTAAAGTTCATAGACAAAAAAGATCTTCTATCATATCTACTCTCCAAATACTTCTATTTGATACCTATATCGGCATATCAAATCGTGAAGAAAAAATTTAATTTAGATTTCACACATTTAGCTTGCCGCATTCTATTTGTTTTTCTATACTTTTACTTGATACACAATTGATTACGCTGGTAATAAACACAAATTCTTCATGTTTTTGGATCAACCATATTTATTTGAGATTAACGCATTTTTAGACAGACAGTATATATTCGTTGTCAATCTTATGAGTAATAAGAACAAAATGCCAAAAAGTGAAAATCATAAAAATGTTATCACTTATAACTTTGTGTTGGCGCGTTTTCTATTTTTTTATATAAATAGTAGAATCCGCTAAAAAGTAAGTATAGAAAATTTCAGCCTTCTTTCTTTCAAAACTCTTGTTGGTAATAAACAAAAGCCTACAAGCCTTTCTTTGGAAATAGAAAGTGGAAAAATTTACGCTTTGCTGGGAGCGAATGCTTTGACCAATATGTCCCATATTCAGTACCAACCTGTCGGCAATAATTTCGAATATTTCTAGCGAATTTGGAGTGACTTCAACTATGCGACCAGGAGAATGTTTACTACAGACATTACACAGAGAAGCAGACGGATATGCTTATCAAAAACATATATAGTTGACAAACTGAATCCACCGCTCATCTTTCGGTGATGGGTACAAAACAGGACCGTACGGGGTACGTATCACCTATGTACAACACTACGTAAGAATATTTTGCGTAGCAAGTTTCGATACTGGCGCATTACTTTTATAATGGTGATTGACTCCTAGTAATTTGGAGATGCGATACCAAGTGAATGAGCGGCGCAACTAAGCACCACCATTAGGGGTACTTGATATCGAATACTTCTTAATTCGATACTCTTTCTCTACAATGTCGGTTTGTGAATTTATACAATCCGATTGCCATGGAATCGAGAAATATGTGTTAGGCGAGATACAAACAACGGAACATTTGTGATATCATTAAAAACAAATTGCATAATATTGAATTTCCACGGCTGAACACTGCTTCACACTACTTGATAGACATTCGCTACCAAAGAATTCAAATCTTCTTTTAATGCTTCCCAAAAACTTTCTTTTTCATAAATCTCTTTTGTTTTATGGCACCAGAAAAAAAAATCATTAAAAATAATTGCTGACTTTTGCCAACACTTTGGAATTTCCGTCGTTAATAACATTAGATAGTCATTGAACCATTTTTACTCAACAGAGTCGATCGTCTCTTTGTGATCTACTAAATCACAGAAGAAGAAGAAGAGACTAGATAATCTTTAGACCTATGAATTGCACCAAATATGTGCATTTCGTAATAACATTCTATTTTACAACTTTATGCTCGAGAAATTTCAACTCGGCAGTTATAAAAATGTACCCTCTACCTATATGATTGTCGCCCTTTTAAGCTATTGCGTGCTAGAATAATGTTACCAACAACGAATGGAAATGGAACGCCAGGCTATTCCTTTCGTGTTCTACAGCTCTTGTCATGATTGCTACCCTTTTAAGCTGTCACATAGTAGAATATCGCCAGATTCAATAGATGAAAGAAGAGCACCTGTCTACTCATTTAGTGGTTTATTTATTTATTTATTTATTACACTTATACAGAAACTCAACTAAAAAAAGACAGTCGAGTTCAAATGACTCTTAAAGTAAATCTTAAATTAATTATTATTAAAAAACTTAGTATAAGTACAATAAAACAAATAAAAGGAAAAAAAAAAAAAGAAAAAAGAAAAAGAAAAAAAGCATGTACACAATTAGCACAGAGCCACACCCACAACCGGTACAGAACCCTGTTGCAAATGAACCCCTAAGCCATCGCAAACATGCATAAGCTTGGCAACCGATAATAGTTAACAACAATTAATTTTCGAATCGTAGTGACTTTTTAGGATTAAGAGCTAGTTTAAGTACGACATTGGCAAATCTCGTGTATTAAGCAATGTTGCTTTAATGGACTTTAAAGTGTCCGATAATGAAAAAAGGTGATAGACACTATTCAGGTTCTTGCAAACAACTCTGAGCGGGTTAAACAGCTCATAATTATATTTACAATGACTAACCTTAACCAAGGTAAAATGCCTAGAGAAGCGGTTAGGAACATTAAAACTTATTTCTCCAAGTAATGACGGCGAGTCAATAGCGCCGTTTATTAATTTGATTGCAAAGCAAACGCCAAGAACAAATCTACGTTTTTCAAGAGACGGTAAGGACAAAAGAAGCAACCTATTTTCATAGGGGGGAAGAGAAGCAGACGGATCCCAACGGTGGTCCGAAGATTCACACATGGAAAAAATGGATCCTTGACTTACCATTTGGCCCAAGCTTTCAAATCGTTGTAATACAAAACGGCGAATAGAAAATATGACAGTTGAATCAAGCCATATCCTCGAATTATAAAAGACCCTACTAGTACTACTGCATATTTGTAACCTTTATAAATGGCGTCCGATCACGCTTTTCATTAATTCTTATTCCGACCCACAGTTGAATGATTTAAAAAGCATACTTCATAAAAAAAAAATATGTTGATAAAATTTCTTGATAATAATTACACACAAATTATATTCAATGGTCGATATTTTATGAAATGCATTTAACAATACGTAAATAAATGAACAATTATATGCTTATTTCTTCTGTTTGCTTACAAATTTACCCGAAAATGGGGACAAATGATGTGGGAAATGAAAATAAAAATCATTGACACCTGGTCAAAAGTAAATAGCAATCACAAGAACAATTAACGAAGACATGTAAGCTATACATTGCGGATTACGAAAGAACAAAAATTCTTAATAATTTCATTTTCACCAGAAGCGCCATCGATTATATATAAACGATAGGCCGAGAGGAGAATTCATCAATTTTTGGTGTGGCCTCCTTTGTCTTTCTTTGATTTTATCATATAGATTTTGTTGTTTATTTCGAATCATCTATAACAATTACAGCAATGTTAATTATCTCTCAGAATTTTTTTTTGTAAGCAGACGACAAATTGTTATTCAATAATGAAAAGTGAATATGTTTGTTAAAGATTTTCATTTGATAACTTGGAAAAAGAACTGATAGTTTTTAATGGTTTATTTGTCGGTTTTTACATCCTACACTACTACAAGAGTATGCTAACTTTGTGCGCGGATATATGCAGTACTCAGAAGGATTTAACATGGAACCAAACAAAATGGTGCAGGGTATTTAATTGTAGATCTTCTCCCACCATAATGTTTTTACTTATTTCAATTAGAAAACTGTTAATGTGGGTACATTATGGCATGGATTTCCATATAGATTCCAACGAAAGATCTTTGCTTCGTAATTGATAGTTTCTAATTGCGGCAAAAAAAAATATAGAAGTGAAAAAAGAACTTTGAAAAAATTTCAAAATCATTTATTATCGTTTAACTAATGCTAAACATTTTCTTGATTTTCTTGATAAACGTTATGGTATGTTAATGAGAGATTACTATTGGCGATTAGTGGTGAGGGATTTTTTTCTCATTAAATTCGAAAATTTTGTTCATACGCAAAAGAGAGTGATAATATGAAAAATGGAAAAACACCGCGTTAATACATGAAAATCCGATATTTATACACTAATTAGGGAATAACACAACCATTTAAATAATCAACAAACTCATAAACGCTTATTGGCTAGAAAACACCAAATAAACAGTACATATGCAATTACTTTCACAGCACAGGTTTATGCTAAATTTTAAACAAATATTTACCTGTCATCTTCTAAAATATAAAGTGCTTTAGAAAAGTCCGCGTACAAGTCGTTTATATATTTAATATTTGAACATATCGCAGCAAAAAATGTGGAAAACTGCTGAAATTTGATACAAATCCCTGTTACGAAGCAAATCTGGAAAAAAATTCACTTTTTATACCACTTGTGGTACAGGGTATATTAAGTTTTTGCGCACGTACCTAACACTGACAAGAGGTGACACAGTTCTACCTTTCATTATACCGATTGGGTTTGTCCGTCCGTCTGATGCCTACCCATGCATTTTTATGTTCGACCTAAAAGTCGCAAATTTCGGGGTATTCGGATGGATCTTGGAACATCGACACGCTTTGGCTCCAGGAAGAACGCTATTGAAAATGGTTCGAATCAGACCACTTTTTCAACCAGTACTCATATGAAACTTTATTTTGAATAACTGTATTAAGCAAAGTGGTGTAGATTATTTAATAATGGACCGTGTCCCACTGTAGTGTTTTTAATTGTTTGCCCTTAAAATGGAAAACTCAAAGTTTAAAGTTCCGTATCATGCTCACGTTGTCACAAGTAAACTTTTTGGTTTCACTATATGTTCGCATAAAAAAGTAGTTACATTTCCACACATCTTTGTCAATAACTGCAGGAAGGCAGGAAGGTTTCCATGTAAAGTCAAGTATAAAATTACCAAAGATTTATCCAAAATACTCAAGTAGTTTCCAGATTATTTTTGAATACCTGTCGTGTAGAAGTGGTAGTGAATAGCGTTTTTAAGAGGGTTTAGCTATTTAAATACATAAAGTAGCATCTGTTTGTGTGAAATCGTCCTAACATGCTACTGATACTTACACTGTTTTAAACAACATTAAGTTATGAAGAATAATGACAACACGTTAATGGTTTAAATAAATGAATATGCCTTTTTATCTCCCATAGGCCTTTTAAAATACTTGTAAAACATCAACTTGCGCCATCAAGTGTGCCAAAGACAACACGAAGTTTGTAAATTCTATATCAATACAAAGAACAGGGTGTCTATGCGTGTGTTTAGCTTTCTAAATTTTATCATTTTGTTAAGATCACGATTACACTCTTAAAATTTATTTTAAAAGAATAAACTTGTCTTAAATGTTCTTCCTTTTACTCTGGTCAGATTAAATTTAACAAACAGCGAAATCGACATATGAACCGGCTCACTAAAAATAA
Organism: Glossina morsitans morsitans; assembly: GCA_001077435.1. NCBI lineage: Eukaryota > Metazoa > Arthropoda > Insecta > Diptera > Glossinidae > Glossina > Glossina morsitans. The sequence goes on along the minus strand of CCAG010019950.1, from coordinate 48,488 downwards.
ATAATTGATAGTTTTTCAATTTTCCATAAATTATTCAATTGCCTCTCTAATTTTTCTTTAATCAAGGCACAGTTTTACCGCCAAGTAGCATATTAAGAGTCTTGTTCTAAGCAACTTTACAGAGACGATACAAATAATGAGACGGCAACAAGTCCATCTTTTTTGTTGTTTTCGAAACTTAACTAGTCTGTTTTATAAAACTGATATTGGAGAAATGTGGTAATCATCTAAGCAGGCGACAATCGCCAAGAGAATCTAAACATGTGGGCAAATTTGCTTGCGATTATCGCCAAATTCGTTCTCTCAATCACGTCACATTTGGCGACAATGAAATTACTGTCGCTGAGGAATTGTTTGTGATTGTGAATTGAATTGATTGTGAGAATTGTTTGTGTGTAATAGAAATTGGTGGAATAGAAATAAAGGGTCATTCTTGGTGTAATAGAAATTGTTTGTGTGTATATGCAATATGAAATGAATTAGTATTATTTAGCAATGCTTGAATGAATGAAAAGTAAATTGTTGTTTAAAAATATAGCAATTGCGAAAGTATAGTTATTAAAAAAGAATAAATTCGTTTGTATCAAACTACAACTTCTTGCATACTTTTTACACCCAACCATCGGTTTTAGCCAAGCATAAAAACCGATAAATGGTGCTTGTTCACTATTGAGGGTGTAAAAACTTCGCAAAACATCAGCAATATGCAGCTTACTTCTACTGACTCTCACGTGACCCCGGTATTGTGGATATAGCATGTAGTATACCACGATATTTCCTATAACTGAAAGTCTTCGTCAGCCATATTTAATTTACTTGTTTTGATGCGGTTTTCATTATAATTCGTAAGAGTTCTTACTTTTGTGTGTTGCCATATTTGTAAAACTTTGGCTCTAGCATGCTGAGCTGATATATCGTTAATGTGGGGAATTGAGAAAGATTTGCACGGAGGACTCTGTCGTGCGGAGGACTCTGACGTGCGTTAAAGTTCCGTATCATGCTCACGTTGTCACAAGTAAACTTTTTGGTTTCACTATATGTTCGCATAAAAAAGTAGTTACATTTCCACACATCTTTGTCAATAACTGCAGGAAGGCAGGAAGGTTTCCATGTAAAGTCAAGTATAAAATTACCAAAGATTTATCCAAAATACTCAAGTAGTTTCCTCTACTCCTTAGAAGGGAGAGACAATCTTCTCGTTTTGCTTCCTGAAGTTTACTGCGTGCAGGAGCAGAAACAGCACGTACCCGAGTAAATTTGTCCTTAAATGCAATCGCGAATAGTGAAGAAATGGAACAAAAAATTTGGTGAAAGTAAGTGCAATTTTTTTTTAAATATCGAGCTAAATTAAGCTAAATATAGCCTACCACAAATTCTACATAATTTTTTATTCATTTCATCTTGCGTGCTTGTTATTATTTACCTTATGTGGTTTGTTTATACAAAACAAATAAACATCAATTTGGCTCCCGTTTTTGACGTTTCTCTCAGTTTTAAATGCATTGTAATGGAAAATTTGAAGTGTAGCATGGGAAAGCGGGCGACGATGGTACCTATTTGGCCTCTTGAGCAGTTGTCTCCTAAAAAAACCAGCCTACAATATCAAAAAATTTGATTTAAAGTCACAAAAACAATGATAATGGAAAACACTTGCTCACTAGTGATATGTTATGACGACAGAATACGACTGTGAATTAATCTTATATAATAATTTCCAAAAATAAAAAAGTAGAGTAGGTAATGGCCGTATCCCAACGTTGTGACTGATTAATAGTCATGAGAGTTAAATTGTCAGTAGGACTCTCATGTTAAGATCGGTCCCTGGCCATAAGAGCTAGGCTGCGTTTCTTTTTCATAGTTTTTGTACTTCGAAGAAATGGTCATAAGAAAGCGCTCCGACGTCAGAGCGGACGTTTTATGATAAAACAAGGTTGTTAAGTCCTGTAAACCATTCAGAAAAAATGCCTTGTATCTTGTGATGTCTCTGTGATGTTGCTCAGAGTACGCTTGTAAATTTTATTTTTAAAACAAAACGTTGTACCAAAATAACTAAAAATAAATTTTGAAATGTATATAATTTATATGAAGATACGAAGTCCTTATAATGAATGGAGCTTTGATCAATACGTGTACTGTATTCCCAGGGATGACGCCCGGAACTAAAGATGGCAAGTTAACTCTAATGAAAGTGTAATGTGTTAGAAGTATGAATTAGAATCATTTTTTTGGATCCATTACTAAGGAGTTTCGAAAGGATTTGTGAACTGAGGTGCCGATAGCGTAGTGAGACGTATATCCAATTCAATTCCCAGCGCATACGCACGTTGTTGTATGAAAGTTTTTATTTATTTATCGCAGCTACAAATAAAGCTTTTCAGTGGGCGTACAACATTTATATACATTTGTTTATCAGTAGCGATGTATAAAAATTTGCAGTAATAGATCTGCAGAAAACTCGGCGAAAAACGGCATTGTGACCTAATTAATGAATGTGCTAATTTTCTATGGGATATTTTGTGAAGCCCATTCATATACAAATGTTCTTACAAAGAATATAACCGTGGCAACAAGATATAATTTTTACTCTTTTTCGGCGGAAATATGTGGTCATTGTGTGGGATGATGTGGATAGAGCATCTAATAATCCACCTTATTTGACTATAATGTTTTATTATTATCATTTAGAAGCCAAGAATAAATTCTAGAACTCAAAGTAGGATGAGCACCTACAACTAAGACTCTCAGCTCCTAATTAATGAATGTGCTAATTTTCTATGGGATATTTTGTGAAGCCCATTCATATACAAATGTTCTTACAAAGAATATAACCGTGGCAACAAGATATAATTTTTACTCTTTTTCGGCGGAAATATGTGGTCATTGTGTGGGATGATGTGGATAGAGCATCTAATAATCCACCTTATTTGACTATAATGTTTTATTATTATCATTTAGAAGCCAAGAATAAATTCTAGAACTCAAAGTAGGATGAGCACCTACAACTAAGACTCTCAGCTCCTTTTCCTATTTTTTTTTTAGGTCTGGTAGATGATTACTTCAGCTGCTTTAATAAAGTTAAAAATTTTATTGATACTTAGTTCTAAAAGTATTTTCAAGATATTAAATAGATATACTAGAAAGGTTTTGGTGACTGTATAATCATGAGATATTCACAATCGCATATAGGAGGAGTAGAATGTCTAAGGATCCATTACAGTGTTGCAGTACTATTCCTAAGTTTCCACTTGTTTTTCTTGTTACATACATTTTAAAAAAAAAAAATTTTATATTAATATTCTCTTTGAAGAGACGTTTGCGAGATAACTATAAAATTAATGGGAAGAATTGATTAGTTGTTGCCCGTTGGTATTGTCATAACTTTGCATTAAAAACAATTGGCGCTCATTTACGTTGTCATCGAGAAAAGTTTTCAGCATTCCCTTACCTTCCCGGGATCTTATAATGTTGTTTTATTTAAGATAATTACGCGATTCGATTAGTTTCACTTCTTACTATATTTCAACCGTATGCGACTAATATGATGATTGGAAATTTTCACATTCTCTCATAAGGCTAATTTGACAAACAACTTATATGTTTTGGTATCGTCATTGTAGTGCCATTACATATCGTTTCACGAAATACTATATGGCAAATGCGGAACGAAATTTATTTAAGCCTATGTTGTTTATTTATAGGTGCGACACTGGTGCATTTATGCATGTTGATTTTAAATTCTCAAATTGACACTGATAGTTATTTCACATGTTTTAAATTCACTAAAATTCTCAGTCTGTCTTTCCCTCATCTACAAAGTAAAATCTCTGCGGCACATATTCTAACGTTCGTTTGCGGCTGGGAGAAACCCTATTGCAACAATTTTTATGATTTACTAATAAAGACATTGTGATTATTATTTTTGAAAGTAATCGGAGGTAAAACCATGCATTTAGACGAAACATTAACTCTGCATATTCTTTGCATTTTCCCCCGTATGGCAAGAGTATGTCTACTGCGCGTATAGGGGCTTTCCACATTTGCTTACGCAGGCGAATATTACGGGCAAAAAAAGAAATAATACTTGAGCAGGAATTTTCGCTACTTACCATCGGAGAACGATATATTCATATAAATATTAAGTTGGTAACGCTTCGAGAGAGATGCTGAGATTTTAAGGGAATATATATTTTGTAATAAGTATGGTATTTCAAGTCCATAAATTCCTGATCGCCTGCCCATCTTCGGTCTTTGCGTAACTTTGTAGCTTTGATTTAAAAATTGAATCGTACCAATCTGAAATCTTAACAAATGTAAAGATGTTGATAGACCCTTAAATTTCGGAATATTTTTTCTCAATACTTCCTACCTGATATTATAGGATATGCAATCCATGTTAGGTGTGTTAAAACTAAATAAAACGGATGGAAGGGTATCAAAGATTCCAATTAAACCCCTATATAATTTCTTTCTCAGTTTTTGAATAAAACTTTTTAGAAGATTCAAGGTTAATCAAATATCTCATGTGTTATGTTTTTCATTGACTTTAGAAAATGTGTTGGCAATTTTCGCGTACTTTCCTACAAATTTTTGAAGTTATTTTCCCACTGATAATTGCAAGAAAACTGTTAACATATTTCGTAATTTAACACGTACGTGCAATTTCCATCAAACTGTGCTTATCCCCGTTGTCCGTCACATGTTTAATGTTCACATCTTTTGTTCGTTATTCTATCGGCATAGGTATATGAGTGGTTTTATGATGTATGCATTTACCAGAACTGTTTTCCATATGCTTGGCATGTGCTATTTTTAAACCAATCATAAAGTTTATGTTAAAAAACTTAACATACTTTGATATCGGCCTACACATGCATGTTAATATTAAACTTCAAATCGAAATTTATTACAGTGGCATAAAGCTGTTAAATTTTAGTCCTAACGTTGAATTTTGATGATTGGAGTCTTATAACGCCATATTCAGGACCTTTATCGGAAGAGTAAGCGTATTATCAAGTAATTACACTGACCAAAAGAAAAGGAATATAATATGCAAACATATTACGCACACATCATTGTAAAAGAGTATACCCATCCAAAAAGCAGCGAGCTTAGTTAGCTTAATGTTCTGTAATTTACGATGATATCTGATTGCAGATTTTGACCGACTTTGAAAAACTCTTAGACTTTTAAAAATTTTTCGAAATAATTTCGAATTTTTTCAAAGCTTGCGTAAATGCGTTTTCGACAAATTAGAGTTAATCAATTAGGTGCCATTTGCGAATTTTAATGGGTTATTTTTCAAAGCAATCGCCTGAGCTAACTGGTTAAAAAGAAAGAAAATTATACTCGATTGTAATCGAACATTCTACACCTAGAACTCTCAGCTTAAAAACACCGGAGAAAATGAAATGTCTATACTTTGCAATAATCGGTGGACGCGATCGAGTTCTCAAATTTTTGTTATAATTGCTACAAGATCGCCCGCTCATACGTTCTAATTATATGATATATGGGTAATAAGCGAAACACCCATGTTTGCCGCTTTTAATAGCAGGTGTGCTCGCGGTTTATGTTGCACTGTGTGCACGACTTTCGACCGAATTGCTCCATTTTCAATATTAACTTGCAACCATAGGCAATATATTTTTTATTTTAGAAACGATATCATATTTTTTGCGATCAGGGGAAGATAGCAGATATCACACAGGCGCATAGACGAGCAGACATATAGACAGTCACGCTTAGGTCCATTCCGAATTTAATACTGATCAAGAATATGTGTACATACGTTCCAAAGGTTAGGTCAAGTGATTATATCCTCGTTTCTTAGTGGTTGCTATAAAAGTATATTTCCTCCACTTCAATTTTTGGTTCGTATCACTTCGCGGATTTCACGGCTTATAGATATTTGATATCCTAATAAACTCCTCGGAAGTTAGAAAAGAGACAAAAAATCTTGGAACAATTACTTCAAAAGTCAAAAAAAAGTGTTGGAACAATTGCTTTAAAACTCTATCGGAAGTCTTTAAAGGACAAAAACTTTTAAAGACCTATTCAAAAATATCAGTCAGGAATTTTCAGGAGGAGAAAAATAAAAATATTTCAAAATGTCAAACTATTTCGTCAGCTATATGATCTTAATTAATTGCTCTCAAGCCTCCTTTAATTTATCTCGAAATGATTTTTATAGCATATCCTCGCAACAGACGCAAAGCCGAAGAGTAGTAAAAATCAAAGTTCTCAAATACCGAAGAGATCCACAAATGCTACATACGCCGGAAAACTTCTTCCCCGCAAAGAATTGAGGTAAGCAAGCATCTATACCAGTAGAATGGACTTCTCCTTTTTTTAGATGAAACGGCTTTAACCCTAATGTTCATGTCACTTATAAGAATCCTGGGAATAATTCAAATGATATTGTTTTTATTTATATTAATGTTTAAATTTATATGTATAAACGTATATTCAAACCGACTATACGTAAACATAACATATTATATATAAGCTACATGTTTTTCAGAAAAGTATTACGAAATAATCAAAAAATGTATATTCAATGTCCAAAAGAAACTCAAAGTCGATGCATGGTTTGGTTAGGAGCCTTAGAAAATAATTGATTATTTAGTAATGACAAACTTCTCTTGCATTGCACAAGATACAATCGCTTGGCCTGTAACACCAGGATGTGTTTGACTTTACTTTTAAATCAGTTATTAATTAAATAGATGCGCGAAAGAGAAGACAAAGAAGTTCAAATATAACTCAAATGGTCCTTTTTTTTCAAACTCTTAAGTATGGGACTATTTGCGGAATATTTGTAATGCATGAAATCATGACAGGAAAAGTCATAAATTGAATATTATTGCGTTCACAATCTAAGCAGAATTCTTATTTGAAAATACACGCGATTTTCTAATGCCTTTAAAGTCTTTTTACCGTTTGTGGTTTTTCATCATGTTATTCTTCCATTATTCTAACCCTTTTTCCACATTTTTAATGCAAGTGCAAGCAGCTCCACTTTTCACCGAAATTGTTTGTTTGATTTAAACATTTCTCGTCAATGATATAAATAAACGAGTGAAAACACAAGTGGTGGAGGATATTGAAAATCAAATAAGCTCTGATTTATAAACCAAAAAAAAATTATAATAAAAATGTTGCCGAAATTGCACGAAACTAGGCAAAAAAGAGCGGAATTGACATTCGAAAGTTATTTTTAAAATACAAAGTCTTCTTATATTTTCTATATACTGTAGATGTGCTGTGTCAGCCTATCCATCTGTTTGTTTTTCTGCCTAACAAATTCACTTTTTTTTTATCATTTTCATAGAGTCAAGCTTAAAAATGAGTTAAATTGGTCTGAGGATCCGTGTAACAAACGAGGAATAATATTCCACTGTTTTTCATATGACGTTCATAGCACTTTTTGCAGAACTTTGACTTCTCTTTGTAAAAATCTATACCACACTCGACAATCCACGAACTCAGAACAAGTGTTGGCTTAAAATCATTTAAAAAACTCATACCTAAACAAATCGGACTAATATAAGTATAATTTCCACTTTGCACGGGGTATATTAATCGTTTTAAAGTCGTTCAATAGGAAACTAATTTCTTGTTTCTCTAGAGTGAAACTAACGTTAGGATAGGCACCCATTTACTCGATTCTTTGCTGGTAAATAACTCCACAATTTTGTATACATGTTAGTAAATTGTATATGCTTTCCAATGTTTCCAATTTCAAATTAAGCTTTGCTTCAGGTGATGGCTTACAAATTTGGTTGCGTTGTGCCTACAAAAATTTAATGGTGGTTTGAAATGGTTTAATATAAATATTATTAAGCAATTTATAAATTTGCGTATTGCCTGGGCTACTACATTTGTGGCCGTCTCAATGTGAAATCGCCTTTGTAAGATTGCAAATCATATTAGATGTATTTTTTTCGCTTTGGTATCTATGCTGGAATGGTTTAAGTTTAGCGCAGATCATGGTTAACTGAAGATAACAAAGAAGAGTCTGAATAGGAAGGTGTAGATTTTGTTAATATTTAAATCTTTAAAAATATTTTTTTGGCTAATTCTTTTTTTAATAAGGGGAAAATTCGTGAGAAAGTTTTTAGTTTTCTTCACTTTTGTGTTTTCTATTATGTGTGGGTGTGTGTGTTACAATTTTAAAAAAAATAAAAAAAAGAAACTGAAAAACAATAATCATCAAATGATATCACAACCAACGAACACAACACTACACCTCGAAAATCGTGACATCACATCAAAAGTTTGTCATTAAACAGCAACTATAAAACCAACTATAAGAACAACAACTATAGCAAGAAAAAAATAATAATAATAAAAATAAAAACAACAACGGTATCAACTATTCAACTATAATTTGTCTGAGGGCATTTATGCCTGTCCGCCTGTCTTTACATTTCTCTCTTCTTCTTCAGCAATTGTATTGTAATCGAAACCTTAATACATGCTTGAAGAGACAGTCAGTCAATTTCACTATGCTTCATAATGAAGAAGAAGGAAAGGAATTTGAACTCTATATATGTATATATATATATATATATATATAGCTGTTACGAACTACCATTATCAACTACTACTACTAGTAGTAGTACTAGTACTCCTACTATTGTAACTACCGATACTCACTCTATTGCTCTGTTTCTTTACCTTCTGCTCCCATTTCTTGTCTTCATGTTCCATTGTTTACAAAATATCCGTGCCTTGAATTTTTTTTTTCCTTTTTCCATTTGTTTTTCAAAAACAGTTGATGCTTTTCTTCATTCACCAACATAAAAAAGAGATTACAAACAATTATTAATATTATATGCATATACACCTACTATCGGGATATATGGGAGTACACTAATTTCATCTTGTTCCCATGGTAACATCTAAGAATGCATATCATGTCAACCTTAGGTTCTTAATAATTTTATCTTTAACCAACAAAGGCCGGTCCGATTACAAAAAGGACTCAATTAAGCCAAAGCATGTTCGAAGTTTTTTCTATTATAAGAAGACTAACAGCCATAGTAAGTGGGATAAAAATACGAAGAATATTAATTTAGTTCCAAGCTTTGGGATTTGTAAATGAACTGAGCCCGTCTACAACAATTCTGAAATTGGAGGACTTGAAAATACTTTACCAATAGCTTATTAGTTATGTCAAATTTGAATCTAAAATCATATAAAAATGTTTTGACTGCATACAATTTATACAACTAATGTTCTGCCTTGTAGTTAATGAAATGAATCCGACTTTAAAGCCATATCTTCTAAGAGGAATTAAGAATGGTGGGTATCTAAGATTCGTTAAAAATCATGCATAATTACATCATTTACTTCTTTTTATTGTTCCTTACCTTCGTTTATATCATTCCGGAGCATATAACGGAACGGTGCTTCATATTCTTCAACTGATTTCTTTTTTTATTCATTTTTTTTTATGTCGTTTTATTTATTTTTGTATCTCTGCTTTGTGTCATGTATTTGTATTTATGGTATACTTTACTGCTTTTCTCCCGAGTCGACTTCCTAAATGTATTAACTGTAAATTATGCATAACGACGGACTACTTGTTGCCTTTTTTACACTAAATGTTATTTCGTGTTGTTGTTATATTAGCACTAGACAAACAATGAAAATATACTAAACTTATCAATTCATTTAAAACAATGTGATCCAATTAGAAAGTTAAAGATATAACGATACATAATTATCTTGTCGACCGCTTCCCTGGATTTACTAACTTTGCATCTATGTTTCTATATATAAAATTCTACTTAAACACGTCAAATACAAAGTCTGATTTCCAAGTAGCAATAAATGCGGTACAAATAAGATGAAAAGATAGTGTTCGCACGCAATATAGAACCGGGTATGAAATAGGCATGACTTGCTTTTATTCGCATAAGTAACCGGGTAGTTAAGAATCGCGACTACTAAGTCAGTGTTCACGGATGCAAATCTCAAAAGCAGTAGATTTTTCCTTTGGTCGCAGCTTAAGCGAGTACTTAATCGGTAAAGGTGGTAAAATCTACCGATGAGACACTTTCTCTCTAGACTACGACCATCTTCCTATTCCTTTCCCTTCCCTGACTTTTTTGTGATCGTCAGCGTGCTACACTCCCCTGACTAATTGGTCATATTAAAGAAAAAACCACGCCTCACGTTATTTTCTTTACTTATCACAAGCAAGCTTAAGCTGATCTTAATATTGGTTTTTTATTATTTAATATTTCCTAAGTGAGACATTAAATTTCTATGCGCCGGCGTTTATCTTTTGAATACCTACGGGACGTCTCCAAAAGTCGTTTTAAAATAAAAATAACTTCCACAATTGTTTTCTTTTTTTTTGGGCGAGTGAGCACTTGTACAAATTAAGTCAAATTGGATGAAGTTGCTAGGAAAAAGCGTAAGACAGCAATAAGGAAAAATAATAAACAAAAGTTCAGGCATATTTAGAAAACACAATAAATGAATAACGTTATTCTGTTGGCTGACTGTGTTAATGTCACTGGTCACTGAATTGGGACTATTTTTCCTTTTTTTCTTTTAGCTCTAAAGAAATTTCCAACAAGCTCAAGACCTTTGGTTTATAGTAAACAGCCGTTTTCGAGGACTTCTATGTCTTTAGCTTAATAGAATAATTTGAGATGCAGTTCATTCCTTATCTATTTACTAAAAGAGCTCATGGAAGGCATTAAGAATAGACAAGACTTGCAGATGGTTTTTAGTGAAATAAATTTAAAGTAAACGGATATTTTCATTGACTTTCCTCATAGGAACTAATGAATAAATAAAATAGCGAGTGAAATTCTTCTTTGTATCTTTAGAATATCTGCTTTCTGATACAACTTGACTTTCCGGTTATCGAGAACAAATTTCAATATTTTTTATTGTTTTCCAACTGTAAACATTTTGGCCGCCCATTGCTTTCAGAATCATCGGTGTTTGTGACCTCATTTAAAATAAGGAGACCATCGAGAGGCATAAACCAATTTTTGTCTTCGATGCCTGAATCGCAACGTTGGATCGACGCACAAAGATCGGTCTTTTTCTTCGCTTCAAAAATAACAAGAGTAGCATCACTTAAATAACTATACTTCGTAAGAAGTGATCAAAAACGAGTAAAAACACTATAATAGGGTACTCTGCATAATTTTACAGTCATCCATATATCGACTTTTCAAAACAAAGCACTATAAAGGAGATCCGAATCATTTTCAATGCCTTTCGTTCTTGAGCCAAAACATGTGCGACCACCAAATTTCATCAAAATATCTTAAAAATTGCGGCCTATATGTTGAACGCAAGAAAGCAAGACGGACAGACAAATTTCAGAAAAGTGATTTTGAATCGATCGGTATGACAAACGATGGTCCTATTTCAAGTTCTTCTGGGTGTTACATATATCCACACAAAGTTTCTGTACTTTTGTACCTCACACGTTATAGGGTATAAAAATCGAAATGCTTGTTAATAACTACAGGCAGGATTTATGTATATTGGTAAAGTATCAATAAAGTGTCCGTTCTTTAGATGCTTATAAAAAGTGGGCCTATCTAAAGTCCTTTTGTGTGTTCCACATATCCGCACAAACTTAATATACCCTTGTACCACACGTGGAATCGAGTATTATCACAAACGCAGCTAAATACGTTAATGCGAAGATTGTCATCTGACGCCTCTACTCAGCTAAAGTTCCATGGGTTTGGCTTTGAGAAGAGTAGAATAATTTGTAAAGTTTATGCTAATAACTGAATGAAGACATAACTAGAATGCGTATCCGAAATTTAAAATCTCTTTCAAACTTTCACCCGTGTACGTATTAGTTTAGACTCAAAATCTCTTATTTTTAGAGAAAACTTAACGACACCTTCGATAAATATTTCTTGTCATATATATATTATAAAATATTTGTTATTACTTTGACGTTTATTCTATTTTCAATTTTTTTTTTTTTTTTTGCTAGTTCGTATCGGATCAATACGAGCAACAAATTTCTTTCCATAGATATGCTTATGAAGATTACTCCAAGCAAATAAAATTAATTGCTACTTCTCCATAAACTTGAGCACTAAAATATCACAGTTTCTCCTTAAAATTTTGTTTTCGTTTTCACTTTCTTTTTCGAGCAAAGAAACCGGAAAATTTTACGTTTCGTATATTTTTACTTATTTATTGAACGCAACAGGGCTTTTTCCTAAGAAATCGAAAACAAAAACTATTTATAGAAATAGGTTAACAGAAAAATATAGCACGGTACACATCCGGTTAAAAAAGATAAAACTGATTTGTCGAAGTAGAAATCGTTTTCTATACATACTCCATACATGTAATAGCAAAAAGAGAATAAAAATCAAAAAATAAAAAAAAATAAATAAATAAAAAGGAAAATGTGCCATTGACGCTCATGTCCCCTCTCATGCACAATCATGATGACATTAAAATGAAATAAGGTCAACATAGCTATGAACTTTTCACAAGGATAACAGTAGAAAATGTAGGACGAATAGCAACAGAAAATGTACAAAGTAAATAGTACATTTTATAATAGCTAGAAGAGGATGAGTCAGCGCAGGGTAGTAAAAAGGTAAAAATGATGAACGAAAAAAAAATTAAATTTAACAAGAGGGTGGTTATGTAATCAAATAGAATAGTAACCACACACTCAGACATGTTATATTTATATGCATTTGTAGATAATATTATATATGGTCCATGCGCAATGCAAACGTATCCTAAACATACTGAAAGCCTGTTACACGAAGGCGCCAAAATTCAACATTTTTACACATATAAAAAACATTGAAAATATTTTTTTTATTAGAAATACCACAGAAGAGCCCTTAAGGTCTTACAAAGAGATAATAGAAGATGAATTTTTTATAATTAGATATGTAAAAGAATACAGAAGAGGGAGGCATTTAAATGAACAAATATAGAATTCATTTTAATTTTTATGTTATACATTCATTACAAGAGGGATAATCCTCGAAAGTTTTTTCTTATACGATTGCGAGAGAAAAGCTCAGACATACAGCATCATTTTTTACTCATTTAAAAGTAGATTTTCCTTCTCAATTCTAATAGGCTCTCAAAATGCTTGCGAAGCATAACATTGAAAATATTTTTTTCATCTCATATTTGAATTTCTCCCAACATCATTTTTATACACATCTCTAACGAGTTTGCTGACGGTGTTCCCGGTTGAAGAGTACACACATGTATGCACATATATATTTGCGAAATCAAAGAATAGTAAGTAACAGTAATACAAATGCATTTTTATATCATAAACAAACATATATCACAATGATAAAGATATTTTCTATCAGGGTAGCAAAATAATAAACATATTCCCCGCATCATCATGCATAGAAAGTATTTGCTTTCATTTTCCGCTGTTCTTTGGTAGTAAGTTGTAGTTATACACTTGTCAGATACCTTTTTGTCACAACTTTTACATCGACTGGAAAAGCACGGCCGTAATTATTTATATGACAAGAAATACTTATCGAAGGTATCGTTAAGTTCTCTATAAGTCAGAGATTTTGAGCCTAACTCATCTTGTACGTGGCCGAATGAAAGTTTGAAAAAGATTTTAAATTTTAAATACACATTCTAAAACTTTACAAATTGTTCTCATGTTTTCAAAACCCAATCAGTGGAACTTTAGCTCAGTAGAGCTATCAGATGACAATCTTCACATCAATGTATCTAGCTACTATTGTGATTATACTCGATTCTACCTGTGGTAGAAGAGTATATTAATCCTGCGCGGATGTGTGCAATACCCAGCATGATTTGAAATAGACCTACTTTTTATTATACTGATCGATTCAGAATAACTAAGCTTGTCTGTCTGTCTGCCTGTTTTGGTTTCTTTCGTTCAATCTACAAGACGTAATCCATGTGCTTTCATACACTAACGTGTTTTGGCTTCAAGAAGAACACTATTGAAGGTGGTTTGATTCGGACCACTTTTTCGGTCACTCCCCATATAGAAAGGTCGTTATATGAATAGCTATAATATACTATGGTAAACGAAGTGATGTAGAGTATTTAACAGTGGGCCGCGCCCCGCTATAGTATTTCTACTTGTTTGCGCTCAAAATTGAAAGGTCACAGTTTCGTATTATAACTCCCATATAACGGCTTATTTTGAAAAATTGTTATATGAATATCCCCGGGGTGGTGCAGCAGCCGGCCCTAGCCCACTATAGTGTTCCATTTGAGTTAGTGAAATTAATTGAATGTAAAACTGGAATTGTTTCCTTACACAAGTCGACCAAAAAAGTCCGTGACAATCGTCTCAAAAAATTCTAAACTTCTTTATTTCCTTTGCCTTCCGTTATGAAGCTTAGTTTTAAATAAGCGGCCAAGACTCTCTCAGACTCACGCAATAGAAAATATTCTTTCCACTACTCTCGCCATATGTTTTCGCATCTCTTCTTTTTTCTCTTATCTATAAATGATAAACCGTAAAACATAAAATTTACCGTACGCAACCTCTTTTGCACATATATAAACAGAAATTTTCAACAAATGCCTTGTCCAGTAAACATACTGTGTTTTTAACATTTCTAATACCTATCAGTGCAAGGATATTTGAACACATGACAAACTGCTTGCAGGATTTTTAAATTGAACAAAATCCCAGTAAATAGGAAAACCGTAATGAAAAATTCCCACACGTTCAATATTTATACAAAACATATGTGCGCAATACTTATAATTTGTTAGCATAAAAAATGACGCCAAATGGAAAGATATTTGAAAACATGACAAAATTTGGTGAGATAATTTAGATGAATGTGAGACGAATAGAGAAATTGCGGAGGATTCCTTCTTTCAAGTTAAACAAATATTTTCTTAGCGTTACGGAAATTAAAGAAAAATTGTAGAACGCAACGGTAAAAAATGAAAATCCTGGTAAAATAGAAATGCAATTTAAGACAAATATAGTTTCACTGCAGCTAAAGAGATTTTTGCGAAGATTTGATCTCAATCTCCCTTAATACTGGAAAGAGAGGGAGAGAGAGAATCTCAATCAATCTCAACATTTTGGAAGCTAATAACCGATAATGTGCAGACGGAAAGACCGAGAGGTGAACGATAGGGAAGATTAACCAATAGAAAAATGAATGAGCGGAGAGGCGAGTAAACAGAGATAAGGGCATTCATTCAATAACTAAATCATATCGCGTTGAGACGAATGGCTCTCTAACCTATCTTTCGATGTGTTTACATAACAATACCACACGTTAAATATTCTTGATAGAACCTTGGGCGTCATTTTTTCATTTTTTATTTATCAATTATGAAGCAATTAAAAGTCATTTCGATCAAGTCAAATGTTTTACGAACTTTTGTTATCTTGAAAGAGAAGAAAGGAATGCTTGTGAAGAGTGAACAACCTATTTTTTTGGCTGGTGCTTCCAAGTGACCTTGCACTGTAAACGTTCCCTCTCACCAATGTTCGTCATTTTCAATACGAATCCACCAGCGGTATTCAAGACCGAAAGAGTGTTGCCACAAACATACTGGCAGACGGACGAACAGACATGCTTAAATCGGTTCAAAATTTGACACTAATTCTAATAAAAAAAATTATGCTACCAGCTCATTCAAGGTAAAATGGTAATTTTTGTATAGAAATCACTTTTATCGTATCAAAATTATAAAAAAATATTTAATTCGAAGTGTTGCTCAACGCTGGCTATACATTTTTCCCATCTATCTGACAATTTATGGGTGCAAAGCCTTTAAAAATTTTACTTTTTCCTGCGAATCATTCATTGAATCGCCTTTTACACCTTTTCGTACGCACTAAAGTATTTCTTAATACATGCATAATCGATCGATGTAAACAAGTAGCAATCGGAAGCACTCAAGCCTGGTAAGCAAGTCACATGGATTAGCACTTGCTAGTGAAATGCTTCCAAAGACTCACAAACTGATTTTGTTACGAACATAGACGAACGGATGACATGTAAAAAAGTATCTTGTTGTAACATTTCGGTCTTCTGACCGGTTTCTGAACAGACAACCATTAAAATTGATTGCTTGTTATTAGTAGCGTTTGATATTAACAGTTGGTTGGGCCAGATGAGCAGGTGCTTAATTCTTACTTAAGTTTCCAATTTACTTTCAAATAAAATCTTACTAAATAGTATAAAATTTCCTATGAATCTACACTAGGTCAACCCATCACCTAAAATCTAAAAAGAAAACAGTTACAACATAATTATCTGTGAAAATATTAATAATTTCCAATAAATTACAACGATTTTCCAATAAATTAGAAAACTTACGGCTAAGCAAGCATGGAAATTGTAAATTAATATTGATATGCATTAAAACACCAATCCAAACAAATCAAGAATTATGTACAGTTCACATCGAAACTTTTGATACCTATCGCCAGGAAAATTCGAAGAAGTGCTGAAGCTTTGAAAAGAAATTAAAAAATCGGACAATTAATTTATTCATTAAGATACAGAAACTAACTGCCGCTATCTCTCTGCTATTAAATTTTAAAATTCTTCAGATTGCCCAATGTATTGGAAAATTCCTATGCAAACTGTGAAGAGTTGACCTCATTCGGCTGGCACTATGAAGAAAACAAAAGTCCTAACAATAGTCACGCTGATAGAAATGTGTATTCTTAAAAACAGGACTGGTGTTACTAAAAAGAAAAAAAATTCAATAATGTTCAAAAAGGGGCAGTCAATTTTCGGATGATTCCTGCCAGAAATTTATTGCAAATTTTCCATACAACTGTCAGACGTTATACTTACGCTGATCCATCTATATCATTCCAAATGAAATCTTATTTATAAGTCGATGCTTTCTGTTTCGTTAAAGCATCAGTCGGCAAACAAACTAAACAATAAAGTTCGTATACCTCCCGATGGTGAATGAATATATGTATAAGAATAACATACAATGAATGCATTCATTGTTTGTTGATAATTGCAACAATCGATAAATAAACCACAAAAACTGACCTTCGACTTTAGTGTTGTTGCATAAACTGCTATTGCTACCAAATGTTTTCTTTATTTCCTTCAGTCATACCACTTACACAAAACCGTCTATACCATATTAACAATGATAAATAAAATTATAGACCAAAGAGTAAAAATTAAAACAAATTATAATAAAAACTTAAAACAATTTCATACGTTCGTTAAATACAAGAACGTGCAGGCGCACTCCTTATTACAACAGAAAAAGAAAAAACATATTTGCCTCATGATATGATACGATCATGATAATCAACGGAATAAAATCAGTGGCAGCATAAAATTGACCATTTTGTTGAACTCACATATATATATATGTTATGTTAAAGCTGAAATTTCCACAAAATTCATAAAAGTCTATATGAATTTATTTATTTATTTTTTTAGTTTTTACTGAGACGGTATATAAGCAATCATAATAATTTTATTAATATGCATGATTGCAGTTAGGAGGAGAGAAAAAAAATAAAATATTCTAAGCACATGTGGCAAAAATGTAAGAAAATTGTATTCGCCTTTAGGAAATTCTCGAAAACTTAATAATTCTTGCTGTTGATTGCGGAGGTATTAAAAGGGGACCACGACAGTTTTTCTTGCATCAATATTTATTTCTTATCTGAGATCGGTATTTATAATAATAAAGAAATTCTTTTTTAGATCTCTATGTTATTGTGTCTAGCAATAGTCATCTAACACAGTCGTGTTTCAAGCGGTCGATGCCTATTTTCAAGTCTGATGTAAGCTAAGAAATTTTAATTTTCAAACTTCGTTTGACGGACGGAAGAACAGATGAGCACCAGAATGTCTTATGGACGGATGGACGATAGACTAAAGGACAGGAGGAACCAGTAGGGGGATGTATTGATGAGTTTTAAAGAGTAAAGAGCTTTTTAAAGAGTTTTTTTCCTTGCTTCATACTTGTTTTTAATATTAATTCGTATAAGATGTACTTCTAAGAGTCAATTGAATTCGACTGTTAATTGATTTTAGTTGGGTTTCATATGTAACTAGGTAAAATAAAAGAAATAAATAGTGTGTGAACAAGGCGACGAATGAGGCCATGAAGAACTAGAAGGGTAGACTGCTTAAAACAGCGGAAGGAAAAACAGCTCGACGAATGAACGCACAAATGGAAGTTTAGATGGAAGAAAACGCGACCGCATACGTATCGATTTAGAGTGCCGATTAAGTGTATGCACAACGCGTGGGAATTTTATACGCCGTTTTCAATACTTCTGAAAATTCACAAACGAAATGATACTGCTAATACTTTTCCTTACGCAGGGAGTACAAAAAATAAAACTTTAAAAAATTAAGTTTTGAAAAGAAGAGAGAAATTTAGTAAATTCAGTTACCTAAGCGCCTAAATTTGTACACTCGTCGAAATAAGGAGAGCAACGCAAACTGTCTTTTATTTGCCCCACAATACTGTTAGGAAAAACACACAAGTCCAATGAATTTTGCAGATTTCAAAAAAAAAAATTTTTTAATAATGTCCGAAATCATACTGTACTCAAAGCTTATAGAAAACAAGCAGACGAAATCATTAAAATGGGAGTAACAATATCCGTACGTCCTAAGCCTTTCGCTAGGAAGAACTAATAGACTATATGATGTAAGATCATGTAGATATCGCAGTTGCAGATTGAATTGAAAACATTTTATGAAAATTTTCTGGCGGGAGAAGACCGATCACTTTTACCCGTTACTTCCGACAACGTCAACGCAAAGGAGTTCCTTTCATTCAGTTACAGCTCAAACAAAGCCAACTGAGTCCGTTACGTTCCCAGGGAACTAACCGAGGGAATGTGTCGGCTTCCCAGGGCAAGGATACAATTTCAAAGGCTATACCACGAGACCTCCATCATGCCATCCATCCATTACTCATCAAGATGAGCGGGCAGTATAAGAGCCGGCCCCGTATAATCGTATGGAGTTTATAATTCGCAAATCATTCTGCGCCGAAAAAGTCAATTACCAACAGATCGTTAAAAACCATGGCTAAGACATAAAAGGAATCTCAAATATCCACAACAGCGATCGAGTTTCGTCCGCCATGTTACGAACCCTATCAGCCGAAATTCGAATTTTACTAAAGCTGAAAAATCTCGTAGTCAATGAAAGTCTCAAATATTCTTTTCTCAACAACTAACAACTTATGATGTATACAAGTACAAAACTTGCCCTGCCTACTTCTAATTATTCTCTGAATAGTTACACAGTAAATATAAGACTTATGCATCATTATATATCGTTTCACTGTTATGAGTATCTCGGATAATTTTTAAGCTCAATATTAGTTTCTTAGTTGCTTATTATAAACTCATCTTAAGGAGAATATATTTATTGTATTTATTATAGCAACTATAGAGAATGCTTAGCAAAGAAATCCCAAATCAAATTATTAGTTGTTCAAAAGCATTTGTCCTTTAGCTGATAGCTATTTAATGCACTGCACTAATTTCACTAATCAATATTTTTTATATTGGTCAGTATCAATTGTTTTCAACTGCTTGCCATAAAGTTTAAAGGTTTGATAACTAAAAACCTTTAAAGGTTTGATAAATAAAAAAATAAAAACACTGGACTTTAACAAATTACGCTTAAGCTAAGTTGAGAACGGTTAACTAAGCTGAAATCAAGGTTGAACTAGTTAAAGACTAAGAATTGGGTGTAGCGAATACATTACATGAATATGTTTATATTCATATTTCATTTTCATCGCCAGGTGATACTAGTTGTAATGAGAAGGGTGGTACGGCGATAGAGGGTGTACTATGCGGCCAACACCTTCCAACTTAATATATGAAATGAAAAAAAAAAATAATTTCAATATTAGTGTATTTTAGCAGCTACTCTGGCTGACTGGTTTTATCAAATATTTGTAGTACCGCCGACTATACTGCGGCAAGTGGGTGGGTGCTACAAAATTTGCACCGGCTCCCTACACTCTAGCCAGCAAATATGACGATTGTGTTCGATTTCCTTGGTTTTGTTTCGTAAGCACGTTTTCTTAATTTTACTAACGCGATAATAAAGTGCAAATAATAGACAGGAAAAACATCGGTATATTTATATAAGAACATGCATAAAACCATACTACGTATATATATATATATACACACACACACACACACAACACAATAAGAACAAATTTTTACAAGTTCTTACCAAGCAGACTAACTGAAATGTTGACCACATCAACTCATAACGGCCGATATGCAATAAGCACATATAACATACACACATGCATATGAGCAATCCGACGAACAATCATGTTTCATACATTTGAAGGCTTTAAAAATGTAGACGAAAAATCAAGAGAGAAATATACATATATATATATATATATATATATATATAGGTATACGTTTGTTAAATTACTGCGAAAACTTTGAATCTTTGAATCTTAAGTTGGCAACAAAAACAATTGCTCTTATATTAACATATACCCATACAAATTATTTCGACAATTTTTTGTAAGAAAGATCATAGCTTAATGATATGGCAACTGTGCTGTATATTTTATGTAAGTATTTCAATAGATAGTAGCACAAACTGCTGCCGCTGCCACCGTCGCTGGTACCACTGCTGCAGCAGAGAGTTAGTCATTTTAGCAACCTTCTAGCGGACCGATCAACGCTGCTCAACTCAACTAGACAAACATAGCCAGTCTGCCAACCAAAAGCCGCTGTAGTCGTACGTCAACCGCCTATTATTATCTTGATGGAAATGCACCTGACTCGCTTGATATTTGCACGTTCTTTGCACATGCTCTGTAAGCTTAATAGCAGTCTATTGCTATTTAGCAAATTAGAAAAGAGTTACCATCACTTACTACAATATGTAAAAAACAAGTATTATTGAAAGTCTTAACATTTTCTAATTTTTTCATTTACTCATTTATATGCAACTAATTATAAAGCAATAGGCCATCATTATTTTGTACAAATAGATTAACACTTTAAATTGTAGGCACTCGTCGAAGAAGAATTGCAAAAAGGCATAAAGAAAGAAGGAAATGTGATCTACGAGTTTGAGATTGTAAGTTAAACATCTAATACGGCATTACTAATAAATTTAAATTACAAAGCGGACAACCGAACATAACTTCAATGCAATGGGTGACATGCACCTTTGTTTTTTTTAATACGACCTATCACCTACTGGTGGCCGCAATATAAGTAAGACGGTTACGGCCAAAAAAAAAGGGAAAAGAGAAAGAATTAGGAGGTTTGCGTAGCTTACTGGATGCCCAATTGGTAAATAAGAAGAATGCGCACTAATAAATCTAACTTGACATGGCAATTTCATAATCCGATTGCAATAGCGTAAGATATTTTTGTACAGAAATACTGTCAATATTTAACCTAGATTTGGGATCAAACATTATCCCAAGACATTGCACTACATCGCATTTTTCTCGGAAAGATATGAAATCTTATCGCAATCATCAAATGGAAATGATAATAACTCTGTTAGTGGATGAATTTTCTCAGAAGCAACACGCAGTCCTTGAGATAGTTTAAATGAAGTGGTTTCGCAGCTAACGGAAACAAAAAGAGGTAAAAGTATTACAGTTCCAAAAAATTGAACAAAACAATTGAAGTCTTTAAAATCGGTCAACTCTCTTAATGGCTGAGCTGTTAATACTAAGGAAAACGCAATATGTCTAAAAAGCTAATAATACCCTACACTACTTTCGGTAAGGAATATCAATAGTTTTTGTAGATGTATGTAAAACCTATAAGGGCTTAGTATAAACGCACCTATTGTTATATTAATGTGTGCCGGTCCGGAATCTGACTATTTCTCTTGCGTTAATCTACAGACCGCAATTTTTTATATAATTGAGTGCAATGTGGTTCACTGACGTGTTTTGACCCTTAGATGAACCTTATTGCAAATAAATTGGATTGAAACATTTTTACAATCGTAACTATCTTTTTTGAAAAGGTATTTATTAAAAAAAATTATGAATTTCCAAATTTTGCGCCGAGAATCGTCAGGTAGTAGCACTTCGACTTACAAAATTAATTTGAAATGTTTGGATTAGACGGGACAGTTATTATACAAAACCTAAACATAGGGGAAGATATATTATATAAAAGCTAATCATATCTATGATAGGCAGGTCAAAATTAGTCAATATGAAGCTTTGTAAGAAAAAATGAAAATGTGTCCATAATAATAATTTGACGTTAAAATTACAGGTACCATATTTGTACTATATAGATTTATTTTTCGTATCTTACCCCGTATATGGGTTGTCAGGAAAAGTAAGCCACTGCATGACAACAAAGGCTAATTTCTAGTACTTTTTGTCGAAAATAGATGAATAAAAAATTTTAACTTGTCTGGGCTTACAAATCGTTGGTTTACGTTTGGAAGCTTCCTCCATATAACGGTTCCTACAAAAAGAAAGCTTTTAGATGCGAATAAAGTATAACGCATCACTCGTTAAGCTCAGAATGATCGGAATTTCATGAAATTTTGATACATTTCGTACCTACGATGATACCTAAAAATCATAAGGTTTTGTCAACAGTGGCGTTATCTATATGTCATTTTTCTTCCTTATTGAGCGATGTGGTTATTGTTGGTATTTTATGACAAAAATAAATGGGAAAGTATAATGCACGAAGTGATGTAGGATATGTAATGTTCCGCCTTGCCCAGCTGCAATGTTCTTATTTGTTATGCATTGTACTTTCGATTAATCAAAACTGTTATACTCAAAAGATAAATTTTGCATTTCAATTGCCAGTTAATAATGAATAAGCTATATTACGGTTTGTGTTATTATATTACGGGAAATCAAATTATGCTTAACAAAGGGTTTAATTAGCAATGTTTTTTATGTAAAGTAATAAGAAATAAGATATCCAGAAGTCATCGTAGGTAATTACTTGGCGACTTCTAAAAATGCTTTTGTAATACTACTTTGTATGGAAGTCTTGTAAGCCTTTTTCCCTACGTCTGGAAAGAGAGAAAGGAAAGGAAGCAAAAATGCTTATTACAGGGAGTACTAGAAAGAAAATTTTCGTGTAACCCAATATTTTTACCCACATAAAGCTGACGTGATAGGCGCCTCCCTGCACACTCAAGAAGCAGTAAATCGTTGGTTTTCAAAGTCTTTTGCTTGAGACTTAAGAGAACACTATTTTCTATCAAAGTAAATATTAAAGCGATTGAACTTAAGTGGCATCCTTTTGAAGAACATATTAGCAATATTAAGAAATTTTGGAAACGCTTTCAATGCTCTGATTCTTTTATTCTTCAATCAATTAGATTTAAAAGTTTTCGGTGAGTAAAACCTTGGCAACCCGTTTTTATGGGTATTTTACATGTTCTGTTTTCCAATCTCTCCTTTCTCTCTTGCTCTGACTCATTTACACAACAGCACCTACAACTTCACACAAAATTCACCGAACAAGCTTTACATTCGCATTTAGATATATAGAGGTAGATTTACTATACATAAGCTTCTAAATATAGTTGGTAAGTAGGTATACTTTTAATACACATGCAAAAAATGTAATTTTGTATGTTCCTTAACAACTGCCATAAAAACACAATGAAGAACTTTTAAAATATCTGTCGTTTTACTGCATTTTACTCGTTTGCATTTGGTAAGCGTTAGAGAGCAACAACAACAGATACGATAACAATAAAAAGTGCTGTAATTTAGCTGTTGGCAACAATTTATAATAATATCAAGACAACAAGAGGGAAAATATGCAACAACTATCATGTATCACAATATCACAAAAATAGCTAACAAAGTGTAATACAAGCGAATATCGCAAAATAAAAGGAGAGGAAATATATACTAAACATCATGTACACTTTTGGGATTGTGTGTACTTTATTCTCTTTTTTTTTGTTCTTACACGTCAAACCAAATTCGTTTTGTCTGGCTGATGGGTTTTTGCAGCTCGTTGTTATTGCAGTTGTATAGCAATTATTCGACAAACAATTTCTACCTTTAGCCTCAAGTTCAAAATTTCAAAATCAAAGTGAATCAAAAGAAGAAAAATTGGAAAATACAACTGCAGTAACTGGAATAGCAATAGCAACAATAATAGTCTTAGAATAGTAGGAACACATTTTTGTAACAGTCGTCGGTGTGCGCAATGTACATGTATGTATGTATTCGATTTAAAGATGTTGGCACAAGAGAGTTTCCCATGATTTTTAATGGTTTATTTTTAAGTACAAATTGATGGATAAAGTGGATGATGGCTGAATGGCCGACTGAATGCTGAATGCTTGATCGGTACAAGGCATAAGGTGTAAAGTAACCTGTTGCAGCATCTAAAACATTATTCATTCACTTACTTATATGCACTTTTTCAAGTTTAAGTTCACCAAACGGCCAACCAACCAATCCTCTGACATTCATCCAAACCATTTGCAAAGATTTTGTATGTACATCCATCCATCCGACCATCCATTCATCTAGCCAACCATCCGGCCAGTTAGCTAGTCAACCATCCATCCATCCATCCATCCATCCATCAGTCACTGACTAACACCTTGCAGCAAAGATGCCGTATTTTATTACAAAAGGACACAAGGTTCAACTCAATGGAAAAAAAGATCAACTAACACTTTCATGCGCAACACGAATATGAACATAATAGAGTACAGTGCATCACAACGCTGTGTATAGTGCAAACCAATAATTGCAATCACTGGTATGATAACGTTAAAATATTTCTGATATGTATGTGTAAGAAAACGTATTGTTGCTGTTATTATTCCACATGGACTTTTTTTCTCTCTTTCTCTCTTTGGTTAGTTTTCGGTTTTGTTTTTGGAGGTTATGTAGATTAATTGAAATTAAGGGCTTTCAATTAGAGATTCATGCCCCTTAAGCAACTTATGCTTTTTATGCTGTTGTAATCTCCAGTAGTAAATTATAGAGTGCAAGACTATGAAGTTTTTGCATTTTTTCTCTTTTTTTTAAATTTTTTTACGGATTTTCTTTTTCTCGGTATGTGCTCACGGTTTTGTTGTTGTTGTTAGAAGGTGGGAGTGGAATTCAACAATCATGTGAACTTGTTTCGTTTTCTTAACAAAAATTTATAAGCAACAAAGAAGAATATAATAATTTAATGGCAGTAGAAAATTGTTTTTGGTGTTACATCGATTGCAATGATATTAATAAGAACTGGAACGAATAATATTTTCGGTTAAAATTACTTTATAGCGTAAGAAATATAAAAATAAAAAATTATTATAACCACAAATTATTATAACCTCAAAGTTTCTTTTTTTTGCAATATGGTTTAATAGATAATTATCTCTAGAGACCAGGCTGACCTAAGTCTGCCATCAGCTTAATAGGGAGAAATACAAGCAAAGAGCTGTGAATGCCCCTTAGGACGCGCATATTAAATAGCCATCATTAAGGATGGGAATTACTTTGAATCTAGATATAGTACAATATGTATGTCATATAGAAGAACTTCAATGTATAAAGAATATTATGTTACATGCGAAGTGCGAACGTCAAACATAATATGGAAATCATTCACTTTTTAAAAAATAAATTAGGTTTTATAACGTAGTAAGAAGTTGTTAAAAGTGAATATATTTTACACATTTTTTTTTTTTTTTGATATCCAATATCTTCGGGATTCGTAGTTTTGGATCCCTCATGCGCCCATTATTTAGAACTACTTTTGTGCCCTTTAGGGCTAAATGTTTTTCTTAAGTTGGACTGTCCATTTGTATGTTCCTAATTGCCAAAGCCCACGACTTAATGCTTTAGGTGATCTGCATTTTTAGGTGATCTACATTTACGAGTGTTTTTGTGCCATTTAAAGCTAAGAATTTTTCTTAAATTGGACGGTCCATTGGATGTTCCTGATTGTCAATGTCTGCACCGGTGAGTATCGGATCTATATTTGCTTCACCAACAGCCGTTCGTTCTAGGCATTTTAACGTCCATCTCCAGTTCTAAGGACAATTTTCTCAGGCTGCAATTCTGTAGATAAGCGAATAATATGGAAAATCTTGTATATTTGATTATCTTCTCCGGCTAACTAACCGCTAACGAACTAATGCTGTTAATGCTAAAGAAACTAATGCCCTGCGCGTTTGATGTTGTTAAGGAGGCGAATTCATCGGATCCCAATCAGTGGGGATACGTAGGCTTTAGTGTCGTCGGTTTGTGCTAAGGCTTGCGAATAAATATGTCAAGTATAGCAATGACCCAAAAGCTAAAGCCGTGTGACTGAGCAAGACGACTTCGGTTTTCGAAAACTAAACAATATTAAGGAATAAAGCGACGTTCATGGCCAGTTCACATCTAACGATAAGACCCTTTTTCGGCTTTAAGTAATAAATAAAATTGGATTGTATGGGCAGCGACTGAAATTTTATTTGAATGCAAAAACTATTCTTCGCCCCATAAGGGCAATGACCGAGATGCTACATGAACGAAAGTATGACTCTTCGGCGGGACTGTTACGTAAACAGTAACAGAAAATTGCAAAGATGCAAATTTGCGCACTAGCAAAGAAATAGCCGACTTATTAAAAATCGCCGCCCTCATACTTTTGTTTTTGGTTAAGTGGAGATGGACTAAGCCACGCCATTAATAATAAATCAACATGAAAGATAACATCAGTCAACCAGCCTGAAGCAAGCGCATCTTTCATAATTTCTTTTTGCGAAGCAAGGAAAGGTAATAGAATAATAATATTCGAACAAGTTGTTGAGTACCCAAAAAAAAAGAAACGAACATAAAAGTATATTATTAGCTACAACGCAATCGCAAATTTATGCGGACGAAGACTGTTTCTCTCCGAAAGCCGATTCACTTTGAAACAGTAAGTTAATATCCATTTGTTAGCTTAGTTATGAGAAAAATTGCGACGAACATATACTGTTAGAATAGAGCAGATAAAGAATCTAGATGAATACTAAAAGATACCCATAAAACAATTTTTAAACTAAAACATTTAAAACAAGCACTAGTAACTTGTAGAATATTTCTTTTCTAGAAAATTTGTATAAATTTAGAAAGAATTCTCAGTGAATAATTGGCTGTCGCTACGAAAAGATAAGTATTGCATCAACAATATATTTTACTTAAGCTAACGAATGTCCTGCTATATTCTTTATGCGCATTGTGTAAACAGTCTCATCAATGGGAATTTATGGTAAACTCTAATGAGATTGTTTACGCAAGCACGCTCCAAATGCTATTTAAATAAAGAATATGGATACAGTATCGTTACGCTCTCTTAATCATTGTATGGGAGCACCTTCAAACGTGTTATTTAAAGACGAAGTACTCTGTTTAAGAAGTGTTTTGACCATTACCTAATAAAATTAACCTATTAGGCTTTGAAAACACGAAGATACAAAGATCTAATCATTTTGTTGGGGAACGTGGTGCAAAGTTTCAACGGCACCTGTTTTCAGGCAATCTTAAAATGCCTTGCAAAATGTGTGTGCACTTTTAGCCTGTGCTAAAGTAAATAAGAAATGAGTAGTCCGTCCGGAGTTATATGCATTGGATGCGCACATAGTTTGTGTATATACTACGTCGTCAATTCCTTCTCTTATTTACTAACTTAATATCCTCATCTTCTTCCCTATTACTACAAAAAAGATTTTATCCAATTTCTTTATTATTCGCGGGTTTGGCTCTCTTAATAGCAGACTGTATTTGACTAATTCACAATAATTTTACTTACTCCTTATGACTACACTTCGTTTAGTTTATGAACCTACAATTCGTGTAATTAAAAAAATCGATCTCACCATTTTTGTCAAGCACTGTATGTGCCCCTTATTACAGTTGAAAACAGAAGAAGGAAATAGATTTCGGCTACTCCCTTCGATAACTATCTTTTTCAACACCGATCTATTGAATTCTGATTTGATTTACCCTTTCGAATCGAAACATCCCTGTAAGAATACTTAGCGCAATGTTAACGTACGTGGAGCATCAAAAGTCTAAACCTCCATTAATAAGCTATTTAAAGCCATTGAAAGAGAACTGACTACAAAGAAGGCCCGATTACATCGCTTATTTGTTAAAATTTCTATTTTCGAATCTCTGTTAACTAGTAGGGAGCTTATGATTTGTTCATAGCATATTATTTTCGAAAACAAATACATAGATGATTTTTTCATAAGTAGGTTCCCAAAGGCATAACCTTTTTTAGAAAGTTATTTACAACAACAACCAAAACTTTACTCTTCAAAAAAAATATGTCTTCTCTAAGCCTTAGGAAAATATGCAGCCTAAAGGCCTAACACTTTTTAAACAATTGCTCTAGAGTGACTTTTGTTGACACTTGCTAATAACAACATTGAAGAAACGTAAATTATACAGCGCATCAACGCCTTACCTTTAAGAAAAAAAAATGTCTATTCTAAGCCTTTGGAAAATGTGCAGCAATTAAATTCGCAAAGCCCAAATAGTTTTTGTACAATTGCTTTAGAGCAACTTTTGTTATCACTTGCTAATAATAACAACGTTTTGAAGAAACTTAAATTACATAGTAAACATAAGTCTTACCCTGAAGAAAAACAATGTCTTTTGCATACTTTTAAAAATTGTATAGCGTGCCTAAAATTATATTCATATTCTTAGTTATTTGTTTGACCATAACAATTTTATTATTTTTAGAGATTGATTTTATTTGCGCAATACTTCTTAATATCTTTTATATCGGTATCTAAGATTCGATCATGAACATTTGTTGCACTCATGCAAGTCAATAAAGGGGATTTTCTCCCGTAATTGCTTCTTTCGATTTTGTGTGCATGTGAATTGATTTTACCAATTTAACACATATTGTTGTTACTTTTATTGTATTTATTACATCAATGATTTAGCAAACGTACACACACCTCGATAACAATATCGATTACCAAAGAAACGTGATCAATTTAAAATATATAATGATCCGATATTAGCAGGCAATTAAAATCTAAACTCTAAATTACAAACCTGTGCCGAAAATATTGTTTGTATTCGATCGATAGGCAGCGACAGACAGACACATGAATTCAGGTATACATTGTGCTCCATAACGTCAGTATGCGCATGTAACTGCACATGTGCAAACTTATGGCGGTTTTGAGACAAACATGCTCTTACAGTTTTCGACATTTATATGAAAACATAAAAACCCAATTTCAATAACAAATCGAAATGGCAGCAACAGCAGCACTGGCAGTCAGGCAGCCAGTAAACGACGTTTAGGTATAACATAGCCAAGCATTTAACAAGTTAACAGACTCCACATGAAGTACCAACTGGCAGGCCAGGCCAGTCAACCGCGCCAAGTAACCGCCACTATGGATGTATAGAAATCAGAGCACCTACAGCAGCAACAAGAGTAGTAAGAGGGGTTTAAGTAACATCTTTAAAGAAACTTTCTAGATGCTTAGTTGCAGTTTGCTTTTGGTTTACTGGTTAGTTGTGTTGCGTTAAAAACTGTCTTATAACCATAACCGTTGAAATTCTAACCTTTGTAATGGTAGTGTTACAAATTTTTTAGCAAATGCTCCAGATATTGTTAGTAATACACGATCGTAATTTTTTTGGTGTTTTCTTTGCAGCAGTAGACAAGATGGTTAAATGAACATCGACGAACGAACATATAGTGCCGGACGTACATTTGTACATAAATAAAAGTAAGAAAAGGTAGTCGTGGCATCTTCAGATGCCACATGTGTATGTTTATATGAATGGTGTAGTCTATATGTTGTGTAATTTCATATTCACCGCCATCACAATTACACAGTTCCGACTGAAAAATGTTTTGTTTTTTCTTTTCTTTTTTTTTTTTAGTTTTTTATTGAACTTGTTTATGAACGCAGTACATTTATTGATACATTAATTGTAATAAAATCACTTTCATTTAACACCAATTACATGTTGGAACAATTTAACGATTATGTTTAAGCATAGACGTTAGTTTTATATCCACATTACACACACTCTCCTAAAACAAAATATAAATGAAATTAGTAATAAATTCGACGGTGTGCTAAAGGACACAATGTTTCTCATGATGTTATTACTCTTGGTATAATTGAATTTTAATGTTTTTTCTTACTTTTTTTCTTAATCTATAAAAGTTCTCTAGGGGAATGTCATTCCAGATAACCATTACTGATCGGTTGTTATATCAGCACAATTGCGCCATATTTGCTGTATTAGGTTTGGAAACGTTGTTATAGGAAATTTACAACACAAGCGCTTTCCGTTGCACTCTTTATCAGCGTACGAGTGGTGTTCTTAGTTATTAATTGAATTCCCCCAATAAACACAAGCAGAAAATTTATAAATAAGAAAGTTCTCTTCGCTTAGAAGCTTATCTTGGATACCCTTATATATGCAGTTTGTAAAATATTTTCTCAAAATTGTTCTTGAATGAAAATCTACAATGCTCTCCCTAACGTTTGTACCGAGTCTTACCTCAATATCTCTTGCCAATCATAAGTTGCGCCTTTCTTGTCTATTATGAGCATACACATAGGTGGACCATGTCCGTGTGTATGATCCATGCCCACAAGCTTCAAACGTCGCAAGCAACTAAGTTTACTTAAGCCAATGGACCAAGATTTTAACTTAATTTTTGTTGTTATTTTAATCACATATGATGGACACGTAGAAAGACACTCAAATGGACCGGCAATCCAAGTATTACAAACGGCAATGCCACGGTAATGCGTACAAATTTGTTTGTAGAGCTGCAGACCTTTAAACCGAGATATGCTGTAAATCTGTTGTACGTAAATATGTTCAGGTTAATGTTGAGAAGCACTGAATTCAAACCGAAATTCGAACTGACCAACAAATAAACAATGAAAGAAATAAATAATAGTAC
This sequence comes from Glossina morsitans morsitans, assembly GCA_001077435.1. Lineage (NCBI taxonomy): Eukaryota > Metazoa > Arthropoda > Insecta > Diptera > Glossinidae > Glossina > Glossina morsitans. The sequence continues at coordinate 17,575 of CCAG010019950.1, read as the reverse complement.
TAACAAGTAAGAAAGTTATATTCGGCGGGGGCCAATCTCGCATACCCACCACTGTGTTTTCCGCATTCTACTCTCCAAGTTCTTTTATTTGATACCCATGTCATATTATTAAGAAAATATTAATCGCGGTATCTATTGTATCCATTTTAAAAGTAACACATCTTTAGGCAGATAATATATCTTCGTGCACGAAGTGGTTGTAAGCTTACGGGCTTGTTTGCCTTATGATAAATAAGCATAAACCTCAAAAAAGTGAAAAAAAAGAAGAATTTAATTACTTGCAACTTTGCGTGGGCATGGCGGATGTTTTCCATAAGGAGTAGAGTGCTTCGTAAAGTAAACGCGGAAAATTTCAGCATTCCCAATTCTATAATTTCCAAGGAATGAACCAAAATCCAAAAAATTTTGTTAAAAAAAACGGAGTCGCGCTCAATTATGGAAAAAAACAAAATGAGTGTATTCTCATCTTACAGCAGTGGGTATAAAAATGGGATGAGCATTAGCCACTAAAAGTGTCAGCTCTTTTTTTTTAGGTTAGACTAGGTCTAATCACTGCGGTAAAATTACAAATTTTATTGATCTTTTGTTCTACAAGTACGTTCGACATGTACATGGGGTAAGACCCCTCGGAATACTAGTTTTCGGAAGGTTTTAGATTTTTTAGACTGGAAGCTGAAGAAATAGATTTTTTAAGACTCTATTGATCTTGCATGCATGGTATCATCAAATTTTGGATTTTTATTTTGTCCACGTTGATTGGAGGTGGAATTAACTGATAGCACGCGAATAATTCGTCAGTTTTCTCTTTAATCTCTTATACCCTACATCGCTTGTGGTGTAGGGGTCTTTAAAATTTTCGCGCATGTATGCAGAACCCAGAAGGACTTAAAATAGGCCCACATTTTATTATATCGATTCGAAATCTTCTTCTAAATCTATCTAAGCGTGTCTGTCCGTCTAGTGTTCTTGTATTCAAGCTACACGTCGTAATTTTTGAGACAGGTTGAGAAACTTTGGTACATCAATGTGTTTTGACATAAAGACGCACGCTAGTGAAAATGGTTAGTATCGGACCAATTTTTCGATTGATTCCAATCGCTTAATTGCCCGCTACACTATTAAACCATTAAGTTTTTTACTCTCGGTTTTTAAACTATTTTCTAATTCTAAATCATTCGGTCTCAAAGGTCAAATCTTTTTCGAATCAAAAAATTTGTTACGCGGGGACTTCTACGACGTTTGATTCGATTTTCCTCACATCGAAATGCTACCCTCTTGCCTAAATGTTGACGTTGGACTTGTGTGCGTCCAACGTAGGTACGCCTTCTAAGAGCATTTATCAGCTCGTGGAAAATCCGGAATTAATTAACTGTCGCTCAGGTTCCTTTATTTGCGGCATTGAAAAATGTCTTGCGGCTGATCTTAATCTAAATTATAAAAATTTATACGGGAATATTGAAACTAAATCTATATCTGTCCTAAAGAATTATCACATGAAAAGACAACGTAAAGGACTAACCAGCTGAATAAATAAAGGTACGGTGTGAAGTAATCATAGAAATCAAAGCGGTGTTAACCATTAAAATCCAAATATAAATATGATAGGAAACATAGAAGTCTTATAGTCTTTAACGACGCGTAGATGTAGTGGTTAGTAACATATTTTATCACAAATCAATTTCAATTCAATTGCAAAATTAATATTTGCATTGTATTGAAATTATTTCGAACGATCGCAAATCGATCTTTGTCCGTATTTTTTAATATTTAGTGTCTCTTTTTAAGTAACAACAAAAAAAAAATGAAAAAAAATCGAAAAATAATCATAGTATTTTTCTTATTCACCAACTAATTTTCCATATCAATAAATCAATAAACATGTAATTAATTCATTTTATATTGCAAATGACAGCAGTAAATATTTTTTAAACTGTTGTATGTCGGTGTTTGTTGGTAATGTTTACAAATGAGTGGCAACAAAACGTAAATAATAATTTGAAACGTGATAATTAAAAAATTCAGGCGTTATTATTTGTACGTGCACTCAAAAAGAATTAAAATAGTAATAATTAACTGCAATAAAAGAAATAACGAAAAATTTTTAAAAGAATTTTTCAATAATGTACTTAACACTTATTTCGTTTTTGCTAAAACTAAAATATTAGAAATGTATAAAGAAGGAATATATAAAAAATATTCGCTCATAATTAGTTTAAACAAAGCGGAATATATTCATTCATGCTAGGATCCAGATATTATGTTCGATCACAAGTTTTGTTTCAATTATTATATATAGAAGTTCACAAAAGAAAAGCTGATTTTAAGCTTCATAAAATAATGCTTTGCTAGAAGACCGAAAAAGCTAATAGATATGATTGTGCATCTGCCATATTCCAGCAGAAGGCTTTAGCGGTAAATGTGGACGTCATACAATAAGCTTGAGCATGTGTCAACAAAAACCCATCAACACGTTATCGGATTGGTGTGCGCATCGTAATTCATATATTCACCTCAGACGTCATGCTCCACATTTGATGGGGCCAGCTCGGCGTAGTATATTATGAGCAGCTAAGAACGTCTTAAAAAATCACTAACGATTTGAAACCGAAAGTGCAATTAATTCCTTTAAGCCGATTTAAAGACAAACGGCCGCAGTGCTGCCGTGTCTCAAAATCGACCAAAACATAAATCTATACCACTAGTGGCAAGATTATATTAATTCTTTACGAACCTTCACATTAGGTTTTGAAAAGGCTAAGTTAGTCATTTGCTATAATATTAATCTATTCAGTGTTATCTTCTGAATCGACTTAATAATATCAATCTTGCTTATGTTCGCCTGCGTATTCTTGTGTTCAAGCTACGGATTACAATTTTCGAGATTTTTTAATGAAATTGGGTATACTTACGTGTTTAGATTACACAAATAGCGTAAATATTTACAAACCTTTATATAAAAAAAACTATAGTTTTTTATATATCTCAATGAAGGTATGTACAAAATACTATTTCGGTGCCTTAAAGATATACGAAAGTTTTAACCAACCCTCCACACCGACTGTCTTACAAAGAATAATTCTTTACATAACAACAAGTATTTTATCACTGAAATTAATCCAAAATAGTGATTGCATTAATCCTGTCCCGAATGCGGACCACTTTGGGCAATTTTTCAGGTCGATTTCAGGTAGATTTCCATTTTCAGAAGTTCATATGAAAAATTACCCCTTACATGACAAGACAGTTGAATTTTTAATATATCATGATGAAATTAAGAAACTTCGCTAAACTTGTGCAACGTCATTTCACAACTTGGATCCTTGGATGGCCAGCATTCCTAAATTTGATTAATTTTTTTTTTTATATATGATATGATATTCAAGAAATTTCCCTATTCGTGTAACACTGTGACTACTAGAAAGGAAGAAGGAAATAGGCAAGTGGTGACCCTAGTCTAGTGGATGTGTGTGTTATGCCTTTCTTCGACTGAAAACTCACTATAGCTATAACCAAAGAAAACTAAACCGAACTTGAGCTTTAAATCCGCGAACGATGACTTGATCCCCTACTCAGGCGGACTTAAGATAGAGTGGGCGAAGCAATGTTTTCTGTAATCGGCAGTAGCCGCTTATGTTTTAGACATACAGACTTATGCCTAACGTTTATGTGTTAGAACCTTGGGAAAATAGTGTCATCCGGTATAAATATTCCACATTCTTCTGGTTCTCAATATATATTATTTTTACCAAATTTTTCCGAATTATTTTAAAACCTGCAATTTTGTTCCATACAACCACTTTTCTAAAATAGAAAATGATGTGAAAAGTGTTCGTGAAAATAGTTCGATCCAAACCATTTTCAGTAGTATTCATTTTCTAATCAAAATATTTCAGCCCATGTGTGAAAGTTTATAAATATATATAACAAACCGAGACGTTTAGGTTAAACAAAAAAATACATTGGACATCGCACCCAGAGGCGGGCAGATACGCTTCGATTCATGAAGTAGTTCTTAATGGATTGGTACAATAGAAGAAGTGTCTGAGCTCAAGCCTCTCTGGGTGTTGCGTACGTTCAAACAAACTTTATCTAGCCCTATCACATAAGTGGTATGAAGTGTAAAAATACAGAGAATCTCCATTAAATTTCTATTGTTTTTAATAGAATACTGCACCACGAAGCTCTGGATAATAAGAACTTAGTTTTACGAAGTATTTATAAAACGTGCAAACGGATGAATTTAAAGCTTTATCCATCTGCTTGCGGAATAACAAGGACATTTTGCTTCTCAATAGGTTTCCATTGATTAAATTTGAAAATTACTAAAATTCTAAAAGTGGGTAAATGTCTGCCCATCTATCAGTTCGCTGAAATTCTCATTGCAAATTTTAGAGAATTCGTAAAATATGTTGTTCTACTTTCGTCAGAATAAGACTCAGTTATATCTCATTAATTATATAGGTCTATAGAATCAGCTACAATTTACATAATTCTTGCAATTGTGCTTCTCCTCGCAGTGTGTTTAATATATGAATTCTATTACGGTTTTCGATAATCTAATGTTAAACAGGTTAACCTTTCGATTCGTTCTATAAACAGGTTATTTATCGAGTATGGTTTGCTGAGTGTAGCTCTTGTTAAGAAATGTTTAAGGATTTAAAGCTTTAAATTTATTCAGCCACTTTTGCATTTCATCCGTTAGATATACTTTGTATGGAATATTGAATGTATTCTTTCTTGAATGTCTTCTTTCTTTCCTCCAAGTTTTATATTGCTCAACGTTGAACAGTCATTCATATAAATCTTTTTACAAATGCAAGCAATATTGGTATTCAACAATTCTTGTCCTTTTATCTTTAAAATTTTCAAATATTTAATTTCGAAAAGCAGCAATAAAATGCCTCCAAAATTGGAACGGTGCAGCTGAGAAGAATTTTCTGCATCGACTTTGACTTACGATGAAAAGTGAATCTGTTATGACAACTTTCAGCGTTAAAAAAAAAAATTAATCGATCTGCGATTACTACGACAAGCGACATCAACGACAAACTCGAATCCTGCATGCGTTTATCATGCCTTTTAGATAATGCTTCTATATAGGAATCGTTTTACAATAAACGAAAATTTGTTATTTTAATATGGAAGAATGAACATATTTGCAAATTAAATATTCCCATAAAAGTTTTTTTTTTATCTACTTATACAACATACAAGAAAGTTATTTTCCTCTGAGGGCGAATCTGGCTTATCCATAAACATTAAAATTTTTGCCGCCTCATGCTTTTATTTTTTGTCAAAAAAAAAGATTAGGATCAAATTTATCTTATAGTTAAAAAAAAGTAATCTATTCTGTCGTGACGTCTACCACAATTAATTTAAAATTAACAAACTCGGCTTGTCGCATTCTACTCTCCAAGTCCTCTTATGTCACATCCATATCAACAATATCGTAAGCAAAAAATTAATCTATTACGCCGTGAGGTCCGAGATATTTAATTAGGAATTAACACACTTACCCTGTCGGCTTGTACTATCCAACTCTTTTTTTTGATACCTATATCGCGGGTGTTATTAAGGAAAAATTAATCCAGCAAATCTTGGTGTCCACCAAATTTATTTTAGAATTAACCAATTTTTAGGCAGATCTTCGTTCCCTATTTGCACGTAAAGTAACCGTCCAGCGTCCTAAGCATGTTATGTCTAAGAGATATTAGTAGCAAATAAAATATGAATGTATAAAGAAATTCGATTCAAGAAGATTAAAATGTTTTGGATCTTTTGCAAGCTTTCGTATATCTTGAAGATTTCCAAAGAAAACTCTTTCAAATAATTTTTTCTCGAAGGTGTTTTTCTCTTTTACTCTTAATATAGTTGATTTAAAATTTTAATTAATTTTTTTCTTTAACTTATACAATGCCTTGAGCTTTTAATAAGTTTATTTAAACATTATTAACAACAAAATTCAATAAGTTTATGTTACAAGTTCATAGTAACAATAATAAAAATTTTTTTTGTTCTTTTAATGTTTGTGTACTCAACGTAAGATACATGCAATTTAGATAATATATATTCGAAAATAAACATGTGTATACGTATACAGCGAAGCGTAAATTAAAGCAATTTAATCAAACATATCAACTCAAATGCCAGCAAATGAAACCCAATCATTGTAGATACGGAAAATAAATTTTCTATGTAACCAAACATTACATGCATATATATATACATTATATATATATTTTTTATGTTTGTGCGAATGTATATATATGATGTAATGGTAATTTGTGAATAAAAAAAAAGGGGACAAGACTTCTTTGTAGGTGGAAATTTTCAAACGCCTGCTGGCAAGCTTGCTAAAGAAGAAAAATGAAGCGTTTTTGTCATTTGTGTTATCGAATTCAAGCAGAGCGATACCTAAATACCTGCATATACAGTCATACATGTATTCATATAAGAAGCTATGACTCATAGCCTAAAAACGTTGAACTTTGTTCCAAGCTGAGAGTTACAATGCATTCAATTGAATTGTATACGAAAGACAATATTTGCAATACCAGAGCAATACATTATACACACAGACTCTACATCTAACAACAGCAGCAGCAAAAACAACAAGATCAACAACAACCTCAAAAACATACACAACATCAAGCTAAGAAAACAATTGCTTGTATTTTGGCGCCATTTGCCAGCTTGACATTTGCACATGCGCGAAACCGTTGTTGACGATGAAAAAAACTAGAAAAAAAAACAGCTGACTTCATTATTGAATTCAATATTGATTGAAAAATCAACTAACTGCAAACATACGGGAGAACTCAATGGAATTAATATCTAATTTATTTTATGCATATGCCTATTTACATTGGAATGGTTCTACATTTTTAATTAAATGTTGAAGACTTATTTGTATATATTAATTATTATATTCGGATTATCGATTGTATCTAAAGACTATACTGCAGTTCCTTTGAACGAAGCACGTTTCATGAATTGTTTTTCTGATAAACTTCAATATCTTGCTTTAATTTTCTTCCATGGCGGTTTCGTCGTAATGTTGTTACCAAGTATGGTGATCTTCAGTGCTATTTAGCACTGTTTTATGTGAGCGGAATCATAAAAAATATCACGTCTCTTAGATAAAAGTGGTCTCTCCCCCCATTTCGAATGTTCCTATCAAGACGAACCTGCTGAAATACCACTCACTTCTTTTCTCCTTCTCTACCTATAATCGTTTCTAACCACCATCGGGCCCACCGTAGCTGATCAAATAAAACACCACAAGGATGTCTTTTAAAATAAAAAATTTAAGAAGGAAAAAAAAAAATTGGAACACATAATTCTGAAAAAAATATGCAGACACTGTAGACCCATTTTTGAATTACAGTTTTGTAAGGTGGCGTTGAATATTTTCCAAAATTTTAACCCGATATCTAGTACAACATGCAAATTATAGTTTATTTGTATGGTCTACCGGTCGAGGTTGGCGCTTGACATGCTGTGGTATCAACTAAAATCATATGCTCCAATTTTCTGGCTTGTACCTTAACTTTCGAATGTTTGCCTAAGCCGACCTACCATATCATCCGTGTCGCTTTTAGTCATAACACGACATTCTTATGTAATATTAACTGCAATCCATTTAGTTTTATTTCATGTCAAGAAATCGAATCTTTTCTAATATGTAATCGTGAATAAAAAAAATTCATATGAGAGGTTCTAAAAGTGGAAGTATCTAGTACCACCCTGAAATGTTTTCATCAGTCAACGCCAAAACCTATGATTTTCCTTAACAAAGTAACACAAATATATACACACACAGAGAGGCCATATGCCCCAAAACTTAAAATATATTAATTTAAAGTATTCGTGGACGCAAGACGATATGTAAAAACTTTTGCTTAGTCTTAGTATAGGTTAAACGGTTATTCTTTAAAAATTAAGTCATGAATTTTTATATCAGCCAGCTTTTTTCTTATATCCACCAGCAAGAGATTCAAGGCGTATTCAATTTGTCGAAGCTTTTGCAATAACCAGCAGGAAGCTTTAAAAACGCTATGGAGCGTAATATACTCCGTAGGACTTTTACAGAATCTTACTTTTGATGATTGTGTCGACATGTAATAATAGCGAGTTTTAACGCAAAATAATAACTAAAATCCCATTACCTCCGAATAGTTGAAAATGTACTTAGTAGGCTTTTTTTGTTTCCCATCGATATACACTTTTGATTGGCGCAAAATTCGGTTGAGATGGAACGAATTAGTGTTCATCCGCTTTGTAAGAATTCTAAAATAGGTTAAAAGTAAGTAAGTAGTCGAAAAAGTGGTCGGATATAGAAGATTAAGAAAGTTCATCCCTGGGTCAAAACATGTCAATGTACCAAATCTCAAAATTGCCTGTAGATTGAACAAGACGGACAGACGGACAGGAAAACTTAAGGGAGAAAGTTCAGAAAGTTATCGTGAATCGATCGGTTTACTAAAATGTGGATCTATCTCAAGTCCATCTGGGTGTTACATACGTTCGAGAAAAATTAATATACCATTGTACTACAAGTGGTGTAGGGGTATAAAAATTCTTCAAGAGCCAAAAATAATTTTGCTAGCTACTAGTTTTTTTCTTTTTTTATTAAATGACATCCGCGAATGTAACATCAATTGCTTAATGTCAACGTCACAATTTCATTTTTTTGTTTTTTTCAACTTATAATTTTTAGCAAATTATGTTTTTGAGATTTGAAATAAAAAAACCATTTTATTATTGGAAGGAAAAAATAAGAAGAACAAATTAATTTTACCGTTAAAATTTTCATTAGCAAAACTAAATATATATGAATGTTTAACATACACAAGCAAGTATACATATACCAGGTGTTAATAGAAAAATCATTCCAGTTTTTAACATGTCTATAACTTTGAACATGAATTCATGTTATTTTGTTAAATACTGTAAAATCGTATATGCACGAGCTTACACTTATGTATATGCGCGTATATCTTTTTCATGTTCGCGCAAAAAAAAAAAGAAAAAAGATTGCGATTTTGATGCATGTTTATAACACGTTTTACTTTACAAGACTCCAACAAACATTTAATTTATACGACCGGCAATGCGTATAAATTTAGTCGACCGCCTTCGCCTGCAAAAATGGAATGGAAAAATATTGCAATTTTCAAAATTTCTCAACAAAACTCTCTCTCTGTAACATTATTTGGCCATTCTAAATAGGTATGAAAAATTTGTTTCGGCTGGATCAATTTTTTGAACGTCCTATCACGGAAACATTCCTACGAAAAGTCAATCTATGTATAGCAAAAGCGTATAATTTTTAATACGTCATGGTAAAAATTAGTTCATAATTATATATAGGTATAGAAATCAACCTTATCGAATTTGAACCAAGTAGGTCTATTTTTTGGATGGCACCACATATTCCTCCAATATGCGAACTTTTATGAAAAGCTTGTCTTTGAACAAAAACAATGTGTAAACGACTGAATAACTGAATGTAACACCCAGAACGATTTAATGTAGACCCATCTTTTTTATACCGATCGAATTAGAAACATTTTCTAAGCCATTCAAAGCATTCAAGCGCATTCAAAGCGTGTTCTTCTATCCATCTCTATGCCACATAGTTTTGCGTTCAACCAAAAACTTTGACGAAAAGCGAAAGATTCAAACGCGAACGCTACTGAAAATGAAGCAAAGAGGTAAATTTTTGCGACACTCCCCACATAGCATCACGTTTTCAGAAAGCCATTATAGGCAACAAATTTTCAAAACTAGAAAAAGAACCAGTAAGAACAATATAGGGCAAGGCCGACCATTAAACACCCTACGCCACATTGTCCAACACAAAAAAGGACGAGTTTACACCGGTAATAAGTTGACGATACGTGAATTAAAAGAAATATATAATAAATTACCAATGAGTTGTTTATTGTTACATGTGCGTGATAACAAGCGACGTGCCCACGATTAATTGGACAAATACAAAGACAGGATAGAAGCCGAGATAGTTGCATAGCCCAGCCGTAGAATAGATGATCGATTCTAGTCTAGAAGAATACTTAGAAAAATAGCCATACAGGCCATGAAACAGAAATATTCTTGTAAGAATATCTGTTGTACCGCCGCTCTGTCCTATGTCGGCATAGCTTGACGGATGGGTAAGAAATTTAGGTCCTTACGACGCTGAGAAAGACTGCAAATATATATACGTAAACCTCAAAAAGGCGTTAGGTACAAAGAAAAAAAAATAAAATATTTCCGTTTTGGCAGGAGGTGGGTCGTGGCCTTTCATAGAGTTTTTATTTATCAAGTGTTGTGATAAGTAATTGACAAGCAATACTCTGCATTTTGATGTGCATCCCGATTAATGGCATATTAGTGACAAAAGTTTGATAACACAAGAGTAGAGTATTATAATATTTTTAATTTTTCTAACATCCGCCTGAGTGGCCAAGTAGGCAAGAGTCTCGACTAGCAATTCAATGGTCGTGGATTCAAATCTCAAGTGCGGTACAGTTTTTAATAATAATAATAATAATAATAATAATAATAATGTTAATAAAAAAAAGCAAAAATAAACCCGAAAGCCTTAGATGCTAGTGTTTTAAGACTATAGTCTTAGAATTTATTCTCTGGCTAAATTTATATATTAATAATAATAATAATTTTTCTAAATTATGAATGCGAATGTGAAGTCAAGTGTATCAAATTACTAGGCTGGCAACATTAGCAGCGTGTTAGACTTATTAATAGCTATTCATAAATTAAATCAATAGATGAAAATATTAATCATGAATAATCAGCATTTGATTAATTTACTTGCAAATTTCCTGCTTTTCTTTTTGTTTTTATAACTAAGATTTGACTAAAACAACAACGCGGCAATACACTTTCAGTTTTTTGTTTCATGATTAATTTACAACAATGACAGGTATCTGAAAGAAAAAAAATTATAAATATTTCTTAACGAAAATGATTGATAATTTTTTATGCAAAACAGAGATAATAATAAAAATGTCCAAGTATGAGATATATATCTATAAACCAGAATTTGTATTAAGAAAATGAATTCAAAAAGTGCGGAAAATATTTTTCAATTTTACACAACAATAATAAATGCAACCAAAAGTTTTTTTATTTAATTAAAGCAGATCCCTAGGCTTCCAAATGTTTGAAATTGTCAATAATATATAGCTTTTAAATAATAATGTGTTCATTCTATTTAACTCACATGAAAACGTGGTTATATGGTTTTTTAGGTGATATACCAATTATATTGACAGCATATAGTCTTGCACATGTCATGCAATGCAATAATAAGAAGCATCACAGTAGGCCACAGCCAACCGTTAAATACTTTACAGCACTTTGCTTAATACCTTCACTCTGGAAAGTGGTCAAACAAGTGATCCGACCCAAAGCATTTCCAACAACGTTCGTGTTTGGGTCAAATCATACTAATAGAGTAGATTTCATCAAATATTTTCAAAATTGCGTATTGCAGGTTGAACACAAGGAAACAAGACGTTCATTTCCTTTTCTTCTTTTTGTACCCTATCTCACTTTTGGTACAGGATTTCATTCTTATGTCGTACGTAACACCCAAAAGGACTTGAGGTAGACACGCCTTTGCCTCTAATCTTGTCTGCCCGTATGTTGTATCTCTATGTCTTTTTGTGTTGAGCCTACAGGTCACAATTTCCGAGATATTTTGATAAAATACGACACACCGACTTATTTTATCCCAAGGAAAAACGTACTTAAAAATGCTTCGGGCCGAAATACTTTTCGGACACTTGAAAAAACAGTGTAATTTACAAAATTTCACGACAAAAATCCCGTGGTAATAGCATTTTGGCATCTTAAATTGGTGTGAAAACTTAGGGTGGGACAATTTTTTGAGCCCCTTGTTATACTATCGTTCCTACAGAAATTGAATCTTTCTCTGGTAAAAAGATTTTTTAATGAAAATTCGTTTGCAATTACAATTTTACATAACTAATCTTATCGAATTTGGATCATGACTAAGCCAACTTCATTGTCGCGTTTCTCCATATATGGTAAACTTCTCCTTTGGTTTTCAATTTCGTCATATAATTTCGAGAGTATAATGTTTTCTATTTTCCTCTTTTCATTTAATGAGAAATCAACGCGTTCCATTTTTCAAATCAAGTATAAATGAGTTTAAGCATGAATGTCCTACGAAGCGAACTTTGGAGTTTTTTAAGAAAGACACAAACCCTCGGTTCACGATTTCGTTTGGATGCATCGACTTGGCTTTTATTACCCAAATTCTGAGCTACATAAGAGATAAGTCGCAGGTCATGGTGTTCCTGTCTGTGAATAATGTCATATAACAATCTTATTTTACAATAAAATTAGCATTGAAATGTTTTATTGCAACTACTCTTCCGGAATACCAAAATTAACACAAAGTCACAAACGCTACGGCAAAAAATCACATTGTTCACTGGTGATCGGTCACGAAGACTGAATGTATGCGTATTTTTATATTGATATGGGGGGAGTTATTCCTTCTTTGTTTTCTTTTTTGTTTACACTTTTCGCCAACAATTTATATGTTCTGTTTCTTGTTGTTTCTTTTTCACATCAAACAAAGAATTTAATCCATAATTGCTCAAAAATATTTCTTTCTTTCAGAAAGCTACCTTTTTAGCTCAATTATGTAGCTATTCAAAATAATTCAAAAGCAGAAACCGACTGTTCGCACAGCCGAAAGACAAAAAATGTTACTTATTTTCATATCCTCCACCGAAGAGATATGTTAACCTTCTGAAAACGTATCCAACATCCAGAAGTAAGCTTCAGAAAACCCCCAAAGTTGTACTATTGGGCATTATATAGGTGCTGGAGCTGGTGATGGGCATAAGCCCAGCCAAACTAAACTTTCTTACCAACTACTTCTGAAACAAATGGTAAACCAGGGAAATAGCATCTTTTTATGTGCTAATTCGGGGCTTGGCAAGCGAGCAATGTAACTAACAGATTTTATGTGCTTTCACCGAAACTAGTTGAGCGACAAACTGTATTCAGAGATTTCGGCAACAACCTTCTAAAGTTATTAATAACTTGCAAAAGTATGAATATCTTATGCCCATCCTTCAAAGCCTTCCATTCCGACTATTATATGTACAGAATATAATATTAATTTTTTGTTAATTAGTGTTTTATAAGGTGTTAAGGCAAAATTCTTTTCATAAACAACCTCTTTTGAAAAGTTTAACACAATCGTACATCCCCGAGTAACTTCATGTTGTTGCAAAATTATCATCACAAACATTAAAAGAAACTTCGTCCCAAGCAGACAAACAAAAAAAAAGAGTAAAAATCTCCGCTTAAATTAACTAAACTTCAGAAATAAAGGGTTCAAGTACAGGTTAAATATAACCGCACAAAGAATGTATAAAATCAAGATTTAATAAACCTTGTCAAAAATATATAGAAAGAGAAAAAAATAACTCAATGTACACGAAGGCAAAGAGACATTATCGGTCATATAATATTTAGAGGCAAAGAAACCTACACTGACAAATTTGTAGTTCATAACTATGAAACTATATTTGTATTCAATTTTCTTAAATTTTTTCAGTAACATTTTAGCATTGTTATTATTGTTATTGCTATTGTTGTGCTGGTTGATGTTTGACGGCGATGTTAGCTATTGTGTTTTGTGCAAGGCGCTTGTTTGTCACCAAAGTGAAGATGTAGCCGTAACGATAAACAGATACATAGAGAAAAATTAAGAAAAACTAAACCACACTAACAAACGCCTTCAAAGTATATTGCTTGTTATTGTTTTTATTGTTGTTGTTTGTTATTCACTTGATCTCGTACAGTGTAAAGAACAATGTTTAAACACCTTAACTTTGATATATTTAAACATTTTTTTTTCATCACTAAGCATTTTTTTCATCATAAGAAACGTACGTAATACATACGAAATTCTCTACAAAATAAAAAAATTATTATTATTATTATTATTAAAATTTTAGACTAATGAAATAAATTCTTAGACTAAAAAAAGATATTGAGCACTAGCAACACAGGCTATCGGTTCTAATTTATAAAAATGTACATTAGATATTGAGCCTAGTAGTTTTAATGAAGCAATATATTGAATTGATATTCTGTTCTGAAGCAGATTTTAGAATGTCCAACGGGTTAGTCGCTCCAAATGCAACACTTCTATTCAAGGAGAAGGTAAGGCAGTCACAGACAATGTGCTTTATAGTAAGAATTTGCCCACAACTGCAGATTGGGGAGGAAGACTTCTTTAAGATCCATTGGTGAATTACAATTGTATGATCAAGGCGAATTCTCGAAAATGTGTGGATTTTGATTTTCTCAACATTTGTTGGATATAAAGGTGAAATTACTTGACGATTAATAGAAGAGTAGGGTTGATGATGGTATCTTAGATTTCCTTCTGTAATTTTCTCTTTAACTTTTCCTCCAACGTATCTTTGAAGATCCAACTTTTCCAATGACATCATCCATAATTAGAGGTGCAGAAGCAGCATACTTCGCCGCTCGATCAGCCTGCTCATTTCCCACTAAACCGATATGACTAGGGACCCATAACATTTTAATATTTCCGCCGGGTGATGTCATTATATTCCTTAATTTGTTGATGGTGCTCCATCTCGAAGTCAAAGGATTCCGAACAGCTTGTAATACAGACGAACCGTCAGCAATAATGACGGTTTTGAGTTTGTTTTTATCGGCAAGGTTCGCAGCGTGAAGGATAGCATCTACCACGTCACAAGCAGGAGGCAGACCAGAAGATTTTGAGCCGTCTGTGTATAAAAGATTCAAACCGGTACTCTCTAGTACTTGGGTTTTATCAGCTATTAGATTCCTGAAGACGTAATCTGGAGTATCTTCTTTCTTGTGTATAGACAGAGAGATGTGAAAAGAGCAGTCTTTCAAAATCCATGGTGGTTTAACAGCAAAATAGCGCAAAATTTTTAAGGGAATGTCTAATTCCTTTGCGACGTACAAACAATAGTCAATTGCAGACGGTGACTTTGGAATTTTTTTCGCAATAATAATCTTTCTCACGTCATCACCGAGAAAAAGATTATTATTATGTTTTATAGGTGTATACTATATTTGAAGCTACATTTCTTCTTAAAACTGCTTTTAGCAATTTTGTGAATTCAATAACATTCACAAGCCATTTACACTTATTAATGGTTGGTCTTTATAAACGTGCGCTTCTTTTGCGATCGGTTTATGATGTCTTTTCAAGGCAAGTCAGTCTCAAGAAGAGCAAAGTTGAACACCTCTTACAAAAAATTGAAGGCATTCTCGCGTCTTTCAGATACGCCGAATATAATTTTTGGTCTTTCGTATTCTATATCCAGATATCATCTCTTGGGTCTCATCCTTTGGGTATCGTCATAAAAAGGGAAACACTATTTGAGCAGGTTATAAGTCATTGATTGAAATCATTGTTAATTAGAAGGGGTAAAGTCTGGCGAATACAATAGCAAGGGCAGCAAATTACAGTACAAGATCACGGCGTACGGTGAGCTGTCATGCGGGCCCAAATGTTACTATGGTGAAAGACGACGATATCATGAAACCTAAACACCTAGCCCATAAACCTATTAATCGAAACACAAACTGCACAAGTCTTTCTAAGAAAAGACATAAGCAAATTATGTTTAATCGAAAGTTGGTCAACTCAAGAGAGTCAGTTGCGCATGAATAACCTAGTAGGTAAAAATCACGTTTACAAAGTCAATGTTCACGGGTTCAAATCTAAAATGTGGTAGCCTCTTTGTAGGTCAAAGTTATATTGAGCGCTCGGTCGCTCTCTTTTCTTACTTTTTTCTGACTGTTGCCGCATTGGACATGCCTCGAGTGATTGTTCACCTAAAAAAAAAAATCCACAGAAACTAAGTCTATTAAGTCTCCTGTCTCGAGTAACGCAGTCCACTTTACTATGACCGTGTGCCCACGTATGCTGAAATCGTCATATGTGCGAACTTATTTTAAATTAAAAGACTTCTCTTTCCCCGGTCGATTGGAGATCGATCAAAGTTAAAAAGAACGTGGATTTTTTTTAAAAATATGCTTTTTTTTTTGATATGACCAACCGCTGACCAGCTATTCGCGTAACGCCGTGACGGTCAGAAAGAAGTAAGGAAACAGAAAGGAGGAAAGAAATGAGGAACCGGCGCAACAACCTTGTGGGTGCGCCCCCTATCGATAAGTGTTAAGCCTTTGCCGACTGAGTACTCGCTATAGCTACGACCAAAGTAAACTCTCCCGCACAGGGATTTAAAATCACAAGCACTGACTTGTTATATTCATGTTCGTGAAATAGGAAAAATTATGTATCTGCCAGTTGCGTGTTGGATATGGGAGGGGACAGGAAATCCTGTGTGATCATTTACCAACGTCCGATCTAAGACTACAATAGAATGAACTGAAACACTTAATTAATGATGGGAGCGAACCACTGAGTCAGATACGATCACAACAGTCATCGCAATTTCTTCACGAATTTCCCCAATATTTTTGCTAATAATTAGACAATACTATACCAGGCTGTTTTGTGAAGACTTTTTTGCGCTTATTGTAAAATCTATATCTAGCTCGAAAACGCGTATCAAATCTCCGAAGTTTTTTTCGCCCATATCATTTCATGTATCACTTTAATGCGAAAACCGATAGCTTTTGTAGCTATTTCTGTATTTTCATAATAACTATTTCATAATTTAATGCCGGCTTTCAAAAATTATTTATATTATAATACATTACTCAATATGTTCATAGGAAGATATAGAATGATTATTGACGAGAAAGGCCAATGCCAAAGTTGATCAAGTTGCAGTTCTCATAAGATCCTTATTATTATTGGTAATTTGTATTAAATCCTCGACAAGATGTTGACAATCACTCATATCACTCAGATCACTGAATAACTTCGTGAGATGACAAAGAGGTGTAAGATAACTATAATCTTCAAACGAAATGTAAAATTCAGATTTTTCCATTATTTTACATAAGCAAAAGTAGCATCATTAAAACAACTGTAACTATTAAAATATTTGCCTTCAAATGAGGTATTGATCGCTTCTCTCAAATATGTTCTGATAATTTCTATAATTCAATAATTGTACTATTTTATTATTATATGCTATTATTGTAAGTAAAGTGCCAAAGGCTGGTGACTTGTTACCCGCTTGAACATGCAGAGCAGCGGCGTACACAAAAATATGTCGCTTAAGCAAATAAAAACACACATGTTCTCTGCGAGTTTCATAAACGTATATTTTGTGAATATTTAATTTTTTTTTATTTGCGAATATTTTCTGGGAGTAAAATTTACTTTGCTGTGCATGGCTTATGAAAGGTGTTCGACTTTTCTGAGAGTAAAATGAACTAACTGCAAAAACTATCGCCGCTATGTAGTTTACTATAAATTGCTCTCACTCGTTATGCAATAGCAAATAATAAAAAAAAAAGCTGATGCTCGCGCACAATGCTGCCAAAGCATATGTGTGTGTGTGTGTGTGTGTGTGTG
>CCAG010019949.1:0-49514 GCA_001077435.1 Glossina morsitans morsitans | reverse complement strand
AAAAAAAAAGACTGATGCTCGCGCACAATGCTGCCAAAGCATATGTGTGTGTGTGTGTGTGTGTGTGTGTGTGCCTACCACTTCTAGTTGTTGCTTTTCGTGTAGAATATTGTGGCAAAACGATGTTAAATTCTATTCCTCCAAAACAATGTTAAATACTTAACCTCGCAATGTCATCAAATTTTGACAGATTTGACAATGACGACATCTATAGGTTATCCTTCGAACTTATAGAGTAATGTGCTACATGTTTTTAATGAAATTCGCCTAAAATTTTTCGCTTCGAGCGATTCCAGAAATAGCAATCAAATTACGGTCTAAGTAGAACATAATTTTTACTTCTCGTTATCTTTTCACTGTAGAATATTGAGGCTGGACCATAAAGTTTACTCACGACAGTAGTTCAACTTTATTGCTTTCTCGGTGCTCGCATTAAATAAATGTGAAAATCAATTTAGTTTCGTTTTTTGAGTATTTTATAACTTCGATAATAATTTTTTACACTCGTCTATTTTTTTCTTCGACTATGCTTCGCCAGGTGGGAAACACTGTGACATTTGCATATCATAGCAACTAGTCAAACTATTGTTTTCAAAGCGGCTTTAAAGTTTTAAGGTTTTTATTTACTTATCTGCTTTTTGTTGTTGCGCTTTGCTTTATAATTCAAGTATTATATCAAAATAAAGCCATCGAAAAAAACTCAAAATTTAAATATATTTTTCTCAATAACTTTCAATCACATAGTTTAGGAGCGAAAAGGTTATAACAGCATTCAACACTAAATTGTCCGCCCATTAAATAAATAATTATTGCATTAAAATACTAAGATGCTTCTAAATTACATTGTCATATGTAAAAGTTATTTTTATGATCCACAGTACTTTAGGACTCGCATACAAACTCAATACGTCTTGAACTGTTTAGCTTTCAAAGCGAAACAATAAAGTTGACTGGATGATTTTTAACCAAGCAAATACCTTAATAAAAAGGAGGAAAGAAGAGAGGCAAGATGGCTTCAGCCGTATTCCGCTTTCTTTCGAGTCGGATCGACCAAGATGTCTAATGCAATGCAGTTCTGCATTAAAATGTTGCTCATACGAAGTGAACTTGTCCTCATATCACTGCAGACTAAGCATATCGAAGAAAATTATTATAAATATACACACAACTTTTTTACACGGCCCTTTTTTACGCGATTTTGAAATAACACGGTTCAAAACAAATAGACTTTTATATACGAATTTTTTATTCTAATTTTGGCTTTTTTAACAACTGGTTCTAGTAGAGGAATATCCAAATTTGATGATCACTTTTCAACATGAATCCAGGATTGCATTATTCAGTATTCAGTGCCACAGTCTTCAGCTCACAGGATACAATAAATAATTTCAATAAAATTCTAAATGTTGGTGTTCACTTTATTAATGGTCGATTCCGTAATAAACGTGAGCGCTTGTCATCAAGTAGCAATGAATAGTTGCAAAATTGATTTTTATTCCTGATTTTCTGAATTTTCACTGTAGACTAGTTTTAATTTCGTTTTTAATATAAATGATTTATATTAAAAATGTAATATACGTAATATTTCACTGTTACTTTTTTTGCACGGTTATCTTGGAAAATATTTAGGGTTTTTTCATCTATACACACATACAATTTTTTAAAGTCGTGGAACACATCGCCTATTATACCACATGTCGCATGTATTTATTTTACGATTTTTTTTGCACGGTTTTCTAAGGAAAAAAAAGATTTGCGCAGGTATACACTTTCCCCTCGACCAAAGTAAACTCTTGAATCCGCAAATGGTAGTGGCCATTCTTACCTACTCCTTTTATAAAGGCTTTTATATCCTAAACTTACTTTGAAAGCTTTATTACCGCAAATATCATATCCTATCTTAGAATCGTGTAATCTAAGATTTATTTTACACCGTACACCATATGTACTTCAAGAGGATATTGATACGGATATATGCATGAAGGACTTGCGATAGAGGTAACTTTTGTTACATCGGTCGTGATTCTGTTTCAGAATGACGTTCTAGATCAGAACCACTTTGTGAATCGATTTAAGCTTGTCTTGTGGTCCGTTTTGGATTTTTGTGTTCAATCTACAGGTCACAGATACGGTGTAGATCCGACAGCAGCAACAACCACACAGCCACCAATAAATTTATGTATCAAATTTTCTAGTCCTCCTATGAATAGATTACAAATTAAAATAAACCGAAAAAAAGCTTTATGTAGTGAAAACGAAACAGACGCGCAAAGCCAAAAGAAAATAGTCTACAAAAAAAGAAATACAATATCTTTGAATAACCAATAAAAATTAATGAGCTTATATGGAAAAGCTAATATTTTTTCAGATATATGTAAATAATACATAAATAAACAACTAAATACACTATAATAGGGCATGACCCATCATTAATTATCCTATACTACTTTGCTTAATGTAGTTATTCATGTAACGACTTTTCAAAAAATCGGTATATGGAAGTAGTCAAAAACGTGATTCGATCCAATACACTTTCAAAAACGTTCGTCATTATACGAAATTTCACCGAAATATATCAAAAACTACGCCCTGTAAGTTGAAAACAAGAGAACACGACGGACGGATAGAAAAGCTTAGTTACGTCTATCACAAATCCTTCTGAGTGTTGCATATACCCGCAGAAAGTTAATATAATCTTGTACCGCAAATTGCTAATGACACGAATGTTCAGTGGTATATTAAACAATGCGTGTATATTCTTAAATCATTTTAAGTCTCGAACTTGGAGAGCAAATAATATACTTACTACCGGATATTTACTACCGCTTACAAGAATTTTTAACAAGTTCTTGCGTGCAAAAATATTTTCAATTTGTGATGCTATCCGATATAAATTAGGGAAAAATTAGTATCTTTGCATACAGGTGTATTTAGAAAATTTGAATAGGACGGATTATTATTTTAAACCATTTTCATATAAGGACAAAATGGATCTATTTTTCGAACACCTCCCTGCATGAAAATTCTCTGGAAAGTTAAACTTTGTGTGTTGAAAAATTTGTATATTTTCTAGTTTTTCTTTATTTTCATAGAAAGAAATCTATCTTTTGTTTATTTTTATGGAAAGGAATCTGTAGTATATCATACCAAAAAAGCAGATTGCTTTCAATTCCACATAGATTAAATTTGCATTTTGTCGAAATATGAAGGCGGCCTAAAAGTATATTACAACACTAGTCGCTATTTAATCCGAAGAAATTTATATGAACAAAATAAACCATTTGAAAGTCAAAAAACTACAACGGGGGCTTGTAAAAAAAGTGTCCAGTTGTATGCAGAAACAAAATTTAATTAGTATTAGCGAGATCTAAATTTCTCCTATGTTTCTCCTCTTAATTCAGACTATCCTCTTCCTCTATATTTTTAATAATAAACGCATTATCTTGTATAATAAACATTTCGGTTTTATATATTATATAGCTTAAGAGTATCAACAATCAGTCCACATTGATTAATAGTATCTCTGGAGAAGTATTTAAGACCTGAGAAAATTTCCGAATTTTTTTTGCTAGAAGGCACTTTTGATAAAATATTGTGTTTTCGTGTGAATGTAACAGCAAAGGATCTTTGCGTACTTGTAACTTGGAATCAAAACTAGCAAATCCTAACGGAAAGGAACCGCGATTATGCCCGCGAGCAAAAAGGCATAACTAAAGCAAATATGGTTGTACCAAGAACAGCGCATGCTGCCTGAACAGAACTGTATGAGATACCACTCTGCTTGTCAAATTTTAAAAACAGAACTATATGAGATACCACTCCGCTTGTCAAATTTTAAAAACAATTTAAAAACAGAAATAAAATGTTCACGCAAAACCTAAGTTTTAGTATTTTATTTTATTTATTATTATTTATTATATTTTATTTTTATAGGAGACAATTTTGTTGGGAAGTACCATTTAGTGAAAATTATATTTCAAATAAATAGAAATATAAAGGACAATGAAGAAAAATGTTTTATTATAATTTAGTTTATTTCATGCAGCGAACGGAAAAAGAATCTGAATCAATTTTCCAAGTTCAAAAAACTGAAAGTGAAAAAAACTTAAATTGATTGATTGATTCATGTATATATGGTTTGGTTATTATTTATGTATTTTTTCTATTATTCTTTTTTCTTTTAAAATTTTTATGTAGCACGGTTATTCAAAAAGTTAAGCAAGTAAACAAAATAATTTCATAAGGCAAAAATTATTAATTTCACATAAGGGAAAGTTTTATTTATTAAAGTTTATTAATTAATAAATGAAATAAAAATACGACAGAAGTAAACTGGTCTAATCTAGATAGAAGTGAAATTAATAGAAGTAAAAGAAGTAAAATTAATTTATATAAAATTATCTTTCTTTTTGTTAATGCTATTTCTTCGATCTAGGAAAAAACGACCGTCTTGACCCTAAAAATTTCCTTGTACTTGTACTTGTTTCAACAGCATCAGGTGTCCTAGTCTTCCTGCTTGTGAAAGATGACACTGAAGCTAAAAAAATAGAAGAATGAAATATGTAGAGTAGAAGTATGAAATATAAAACTTCTAGATTATAGAAACAACTTACCTACTAATTGAATTGAAAGAACTGGCGTTTATATGTGGTATCCCGCATCAGATATACGTGGTTAAAAAAGATGGGGTAAATCTACTAAATGAACTACGTTTATCGTTTGCTAACAATTTTACTGTTACTATTTGAAAAAAACCACATTGTTTACTTGCTTTCACGCTTGCACTTGATTGCAACAACATTTTATTATAATTTATTTGAACAGGGAAATAAATTCTAAAACTAAAGTCTAACGCTATCGGCTTTATTAAAAACTCTATCGCACTTGAGATTTGAACCCACGGCCACTGAGTTGTTACTCAAGATCCTCTGCCTATTCGGACGCTCAGTCCAACCTATAAAACATTTCTTTCTACTTTAGGTTTGTTGAATGTATTTTCATAGGTTTCCGTCCTCTCTTTTTGTTGTACATTTATTTATTTCATTATTTACACATGACATTCCGCTAAAATAAACTAACAGCCGAAATCAATTGAGTTTTAATAAATGAATCTTATGCTAATGACATGTCTAACAGAGAGTAAGGAAGAAAAAAAATGAAGAAAAACAAGGAGAAAAAGATTTGTGTTTACATCACAAATTTTATTTCTAAAAAATTCTACTAGTTCATGTAACTTTTGATAAATATCCATTACTTGTTTTAATTTGTTATTGTAATCAAAACGTGAATTCTTTTTATCTTAGTTCTTAACAATTTACGGAGCAAAGACAATATAATTATTTATCATATACTTTAGGTACTTCCACACGCAAGCCACGCCTTAATTCAGCACTTGTCGCCCAACAGGCTGCCACATTACCCGGTGCATCTGGTACCATGCCCAACGGAAATAATAAATCAGCGTCAGGATCTCGTCAGTAGTTCCGGTCATGATAAACATAAACATAAAAAGTATCCAGCTCGTTTAAAAAATGTCGATCGTTCCACAGCCCAAACACTGGGCTGGCGGTGGCCGCATGCTGTATGGTGTATCTATTTATACGGGTTCTCCGATATACAACGCTGTCGGGTCTCTTTTAGTAGGTAGTTTATTGTGGGCTGTCGTTTCGTTTATAATTTACACTAATGTTGCCACTTTGGTTGGCAGGTAAGTTGTATTGGAAAGCTTTTGTTTTCTAAGAGAAGAAAACCTTTTTTTTTTTTTAGATCTATACCTCAGGAACATTTGGAGCGCATTAATTCTGAGCTGGAAAGTGATATTATGATACGAGCTATACATGACGTTAAAGGTATGCCTTTGATAAGGCTGCTCAATATTTTAATATACATGTCCGTAATGTCACGAGCGCAAGCTTCCAACTCATGATGATCAATTAATAAAAACTGATGTTGCCAAAATTATGGGTAAATCAAGTATGGTACAAGGTTTGCAGAAATTAAAGGAATTACCACAAAGCAGCGTGAATTGAACAAGGTAAGTTTTTATATCTTTGCAGTTAATGGACTTGTTCTTATTTCTAACATGATGTAATATTTGACACATAAAGCTGTTGCTTAAAATAATTGATGAGATATATGCCGGTAGTTCCCACATTCCCTGAGTAGAACTAGCACCGCCAGCGGTGCTCAGAAATTGAGTTTCTTTGAAAAATGTATTTAAATATTGTTGCGTGCATTCGAGTAAAGTATCGCTGGTGACGAGGCCAAGGCACCGTTAGCTAAGCTGTTTGATATGAAATTAGTGGTGCTTGACGTATGCTGATTGTATACTAAAGGCGGCGCGGTGGGAGCAGCTGTCACATAAGTTACTTTATTTCCCAGGAACATACCATAAGCGGCGGCAGCAGCAGCAGTATTACCAGCAGCAGCGTTGGCCGTTGGCCGTTGCTCTGGCCTGTTGTTGAATGCTATTACACATTGGATAATAAGCAGTCGACGAGGCTGCAGCTGCTCCTGCCACAGCTGCTGGTATAGCCGAGTTCCCTGACTAACAAGTTGTATTGGAAGCAGTGGTTACGGATAAACGGATACTTCAGGGATGTCGCCAATTATCTGGTCCATCCCCCTTTGAAATTTCACTTATGTACTAACAATCGAGGTTTTCAGCGTATGCACCTGGATAATTCAAGCAGTAAGTATGCTTTATCTAAGTCAATTTGAGAAAAATTTTACTCACGGTGGCAGTTTTCTTGTTCGCCATAAAATTAGCGTTTGCCCGTTTGCTTGTTTCAATATTGATCAGCAATCTTTCAGACGATTGGTTTTCAAGTTCTATTTCTATTGCTTCTGACAGCACAAGTGCATCGCTTCATAAAGGACACACTTACGCGTAACTGAATCGTATGAATTTCTGAAACAACATTTTTGATAACATACATCATGCTATTGAAATATTTTTTAAAAAATGTATGAACAACAGTAATTTTCTTAGAATTCACACGTTTTGTTGACTTTTGGAAAAATTTGGAATTTTCCTGGAAATGATAAACACAAACAAAAACTTACGTTTGGCATACATGTTTCATGATGATGAGGCGTATGGATCCTTTTTAATCTAAAATAAATTAGAAATAAGTAAATAAATAATAATTATAGAAATATATGGCGGACAGCTAAAATAGCTTTTTCTATGTTGCTATGTCTTTCTTTGTCCAACCATAAATAACCAATAAATGTCCGTCAGGTAACAACCAACAACCTAATGACTGAAGTTTTTAGATCTTATTACTCACATAATTCTACTTTTTGAGGTTTCTCTCACTTTAGCTTTAGCTTTTGGCAGCCTTGCCTTTTAAACGCAGATTTCCTGTAGTATTGCAATTTTAACCATCGATATATGCACGAAAACTTATGAGAACTTTTTATTTAACTCATGTTCGATATCCGCCGCTTCGTTTTAATTGCATAAAACAAAATTCACAGGATTTACTTGTGAATTTAAGCCTTTATTGCAGTTTAATTTGGATCGTATAAGACCAAGACAAAATACTTGTTCGTACCCATGCTGTTTTTGCATATTTATTATTATTTTCATATATCAATAATAATGACTTTAACAGTCTTCTGTTCTCGCTCTTGGTCTTCTTTTACTTTGAAACAAATTTTTTTAAATGTCCGGTTTTCTTGCAAAAACGAGATTTCTTGTCTTTGTATATCCATTAGTTGACCATATGCTCAGCATTGCCAAACCTAAAGCACTTTTTCCACTTGTGGGGATTTTTCCCTTTCTTGCGCCTTTCTTTCGGATATTTATTATGAGCTACACTTTCAACACATAATCCGTCTCTTTCCGCCTTATATATGATGATGGGAACAGCTCTGCGAAATATTCACCGAAAAGGAAATTGTTCGGCGTGTCCTTTAGTGCCAATAAACTTTTAGTTCAGCTTTTCCCTACTCTTTGTGTTCTAATATTGAAACGCTAATTTTTTTAGTTCTGCGTTAAAATGACCCCACCAAACTGGCACTAAATCTTTGTACTTCATTTTGGCGGGGTTTCTACTGTCTTTCTTTCGTATTACTCCATTTCAAGTATTTTTACACATCTGGCAAAATGGTGAAAGTCGTGAATCGCAAAATATGTTGCCAACGTAGAAATTGTCGTCAGTATGTGAAAAATAACAATTTTTTTATTTCAATTTCCACTGTAAAAGGGGTTAACCTCGCTGTCAAAAGCTTTTGCATTGTTCTTAGCAAATAGGAAGGAATTCCTCCAAGGTTGAGAAGCCAGTGCGCGTTTTTTCACTTGCTATTTTATGGCATTTCTTCGTCTTATTTAAGTTACGCTGTTCACATCTACGGTGGACATTATTATGGTTATGAAGAACATTTATTGCACTTTATAATATTTTTAAAAAATCGAAGACATCTTAAATGTGATGAAACTATTAATTTATGCCCAACTCACGCGCCAGCCTTTTCGTTCGAAAATCAGAAAAATGACGAAAAACTATTCACATTAAAAAATGAATACTCTTCCTTTGAATACAAACTGCTTCAGCTTTAAAAATGATGAAAAGTGGCATAGAGTGGAACAGTGTGCCCTATCAACGCACCTGTAAAAAAAGAAACTCCTCTGACCTATCGACCCACATATGAATCAAATAAAAAATATTTGCTATTTATCTATTTTATTTTATATTTGAACATACATGGTTGGCCGTTTATCGATAACAACTTTCTTATGTAAGCGTAGAAACAAATAAACACGATTTTGTTTAGTCACAGGAAGCGCATTAAACGTCTTCCTCGAACGGTAAATAAAATTTCCAACACCTTCTGCAGTTTTGAAGACTTTTTTCTTCGAAACTGCGTCTTCAAGAAGGTGAAAATTGTTGTCAAACAATTTCTATCTGACGTTAGTCACCAATGTGGATAGCTATCCTATAGCCTTTTATGACCTCCAAGTTAATCGCGTGCTGACACAATAAGGCGTCATTTTCGTTTTCGGGTTAGAAAATTTGTTTTAGAGGACAATGTAAATGAAAACGTATAGAGTCGGAGCCAAAAATAAAGAAACCAACGCACACATAAACAAAAATAACATAATAAACACAAATTTTGTAACATCGTTCAGACCCTTTTTGAGTATTAATCTCTAATAAAACTATTTCAACTTCGAAAAACCTGGTTGCTTGCTTTTTATTTCTCAAAAAATTGCAAATCGCATAATATTAAAAAAACTTACATTAGTGTAACATAAACGTAAATTAGATAAGTAACCTTAAAATTTAAAAGAAACGATCATAATTTCACTTTGTGCTTTTTCTCTTTTTGTTTTTTTGTATGTATACATGCAAAAGCATATGATTTGTTAAACCCCACAAACTTTTGTAAAAAGTCAAACTTGGAGTTTCAGCCCAAAAATGGAAATGATTGCTCATTGTGTCATTCGCCTAAATTCTAAAGCATTTATTTATAATAGTTTTATGCATTTTAGAACGCTTTTAGTCCTACTGTTTATCAAAGGTGTACATTTTAAAGCTTTTCAAATCATAACATCTTCTACGTTCCTTCACAAGAGACCATTTTTTAACTGTTTCAATGGCACATATTATTTTTCATTTCAACACTTCTACTGCTTTCTATATCTGGTACTACCATGAAATTATTGGCAAACTCCCTGAAAAATTTTGCTTACATTCACCCGTCGAAATGTTAAAGTTTGGCAGCCCTATAAAAGTCACATAGAAAACAAATAGAATCAAAGAAATAGAGATAAACAGCAAGAAGTAAATAATTCACTGAAATTGGTTGGACGAAAACTTCAATTAAGAAAATTACTTTTCACAAAACTATTATCCGTTTTTTTCTCAAAAGGACGTTGAAAATATAAAATATATATTATCTCGAAGAAAATAAAAAAGCAAAGACTAATAAAAAACGAATAAATAAAATTAAAGTTTAAGTTTTTCAGATGCAAAACCGTAGAAATAAAAGTCACGTAAATCGGTGAATGAGAAATAATAAGGAGAAAAAACTTTTGATTGATTAAAAAACAAGATAAAGAAAAATTTGTTCTGAATTTCTTGTAAAGAAATTCACTAAACAAATTTTGGAAAGAATATAAATGCATCACTTATGTGCAAAAGGTCAATTTTAGGAAATTTTTAAAATACGAGTATAAATCAAAAAAAGGAAAATATGTTGGCGAAGTAATCCTGGCATCCTTAAAAGAAAATCTTAGATTTATAAATAGGAGAATCGAATTGTGTAAGTAATTGTTTTTCGTTTTTTTTTTTTTAAATTAATTCTCCCAAATTTCTGCGAAATTGCATGAATTACTATTATTTTATGTGTCGGTATTTTTACTCCGGTTGTCGAGCAACAAGCCACTTTATATTTCGGCATGTATTTTTCTCTTTTTTCCTTACACGTCTTAAACAACCATAATATATTGTCGATGGCAGCGTCCTCATTTTCGCCTTAATTCCGACAATAATTTTTATTGGTTACAATCAAGCAATAAATTGCAGCGACTATGAATAACGACTATTGTCCCATCAAAGTCAATATATCAATGTTTTGCCGCCTACTTTCCGAGAAATAACTTGAATTGGTAACAAATACGAAAGCTTAAATATCACGGTTAGAGTATAAATTTATTAAAAAAGCTCATCAGTCTTGCTAAGTCACATATTCTTCGTTTCGTAAAAGTGGAATTAAGGTTCTTGTTTTGAAAAGTCATTCCAGAGAGCCTTCCAGTCACCTTGATGTAAAAGAAGTTGCTCTTCCTATCAATGTGGAGACTTTGAAAAAAGAAAACAAACAAGACTTGCGTGAATGAAAGAGAAGCTGCTTAGCTTTCGTTGGGATCACAAGCTGGCCTCTAACGAATTTCGTCACCTTCGTGCGTATCCCTTCCTTTCCAAAAGAAGAAAAAATTATCGTTGTCCTACGATTCAAGAGAGAAAGAGAAGCTGCTTAGCTTTCTTTGGAATCACAAGTTGGCCTCTAAAGAATTTCGTCACCTTCAGGCATATCTTTTTCTTTCCAAAAAAGAAAGAACTATGGTTGTCCGACGATTCAAGAAATTGTGCCTTTGAAAATTAATCGGTACTATCTAAGAAATAACTGTCCCGTATATTAAAATGATATCTGCTTTGAGTCCCAGACAGTTAGTTAAAGCAATGGAAACTCAGTATTTATTGAACTCTCGAACAATTTTAATAAACCATACGGCAAACTCCTAGAATCAATTATAAACACATACAAAATGTGTTCAAGAACAATAATTTAGACCTTTCGTGTAAATTTTTATTTTTGTACAATGTACAGAGACAGTTATACTAATTTAACTATAAGCCAACGAATATTTATGATAACAAATACAAATGTTGCGTATACTTGTATTGAGAATGGAATTTTTAGATAGTGGATTAAATGCCCATTATATAATGCATAAATACACAAAATAATTAGCGTAGTACGGGGGCACGTTGTTTAATCCAAAAGGTTTAAGAAACGTTATACTATGTTACATACAACAGCATATGATGCACGTGTATATATATATATGTATGGTTATATATGTAATGGATTATGCCTAAATTACATAATAATCACTATAGCGATAATAATAATAACAATAGTTGCAATTGTATGTGTTGACGACAATGGTTATGATATGATAAATAGTTTTTGCTGAAAGGTACATACGAGGTCTGTATAATTGGTATTAGGTAAAAAAAAAATATTATTATTTTTCTACATCAAGGCACACCCCTTTCGTGTTAGCTTATGTAGCCGACAAAAATTTCATAATTTTTTATCTTCTAATAAGAAAGAATTTATTACGATATGGAGAGTCTAAAATACCGTTATTTACTTTACGCGCACATAAAGAACTCGTGTACTATCACTGAAGAAATGCCGTTTCAGGTTGTAGTAGTCCCATTAGAAACCTCTGTCCATCTTCTAATGTGTTTAACCCTGCCCTGATTTCATTCGTTTTCGAAACGATATTAGACGGAAAAGAACGGTATATTCATTATTGACGAGCGTAGATTAGGTTAGAAAGTGGTTGATCCGCCTAGATTAATGGACAGAATAAGGAAAACCTAATACTTTTTAAAGCAGATATAGATCTTCAACTTTATATTGATACATCGAAGAGCTGCTTAAACAAGTCGACTATTATTAAATAGATGGAGTAAATTGATTTCTTAACTTGATGTGAAAGTCTGCCAAGGAATAGTTCCTCTTTTATTTATGACAAACGTATGACAAAAAATTCGATTAATTTTTTAAACAAAAAAAAAATCTTCAATAAATTGTGATTATGTTACAAGTCGTTCAAGTAGACCAATGAGTTTTTATTGTAGACAAGACAAAGCTTGTTTTTTATTATCAACGGTTGCGATTGACTAAAAAAAGGAGAAATCAATTTATCAACCAACGTTCTTATCCTAATAACTCTGAGATATAGTTTCTTATCAATGGATTGTGATTTCTTGTTTAAGAAAAATTATTTGCAGAACATATATTTAAAGCTTGTCAAAGTTTGTTGCAGACTTTCCCTTTTTCAAATATCATCCAGGTGTGTTTTCTTTTAGCACATACTTTGCTTATATATCCTTTCAAAAATAAACCGCTTACAAATCAGAATAAACCGCTTCAGATCAAAAGAAACACAAATGTTATTGTCGTTATCATTTGAGGAAAATAGTAATTACAGTAGTAATCCGTGTCCGCTACATCGAGTTGGTTATATATTTCTTATAGTGCGTTCGTTTCAATCCGTTAAGAATCACTTATAAAGATTGTGGAAAATAAGCACTTACTAATTATATCTCACACCCACACCAGATGCAGCATATATTAGGTTT
Source organism: Glossina morsitans morsitans (assembly GCA_001077435.1). Taxonomy (NCBI): domain Eukaryota; kingdom Metazoa; phylum Arthropoda; class Insecta; order Diptera; family Glossinidae; genus Glossina; species Glossina morsitans. Next base: position 36,627 of record CCAG010019949.1, on the reverse strand, counting down.
GGATATGTACCTATTTCCTCTATTGATTCAGCAGGATTGTAGAGATATTTTGATGAAATTTGCGGACGACCGCACCAACGTTCTCTTGCCCAGAGTCAAAGCCTAATGAAAATAATCGGAAACGGATTACTTTTTTTGGTTACTTCCCATATAATGACTGATTTTGAAAAGTATTTTTATGACTAATTATATAGGGCGAAGTGATGTGTAGTATTCAATGGTTAGGTCGGGGCCAACTAATGTTTTCACTTGTTTTTATTTCAATTTAAAAATTAAAGCTCTCGTTCGTAATGTATACGGACTCTTTTCGGAAACGTTGTCCCTGAGCTTTTGGGAACGTAATATATCCGTGCCATCGTTTTTATGTTGTATTACATTGGGTATAGCATTTCGGAATGTTAGCACAAATTTTCATGATTGAAGAGAAGAACTTTATTCCTAAGTTCTTTTATTACACCCCCACTGAAGAATGTGGGTATACTCATTTTGTTTTTTTTTCATAATGTATGTAACACCCAAAATAAGGCTTCAGAGAACCATATAAAGCATATATATTCTTGATCAGCATGAAATTTAGAACTGATTAAGCCGTTTCTGTCCGTCTGTGTGGTGTTAGCTGTTCGCACGTATTGAAAATGGGGTAAGTTGGTCAGAGCAGAAGACCGAATTGGAGCGTAAACTGAACGAAACTACGTTCTTTTTAACAAAAATTTGTATCTTTAGCTTATTACTCAGAAGTTATGAAAATTAGAAGGGTGAAATTTTTCATATTTACTTTACGAAACACTCTACTATTTATGTACAAAAATGGAAATAATCGGCCATACCTACACAAAGTTACAAGTAATTAAATTTAACTTTTTTCGGTTTTGACTTTTTATGCTTATTAATCATAAGGTAAACCCGCCACAATGGGTACAACTATTTTTACATTCCTTAAATAAAGATATATTTTTCGTCCTGGTGAATTAACTTTAAACGATATGATGGTTAAATTTTTTCTGGAAAATACCGTCCGCATGTGTATCATATAAACGGGTTTGCAGAGTAGAATGTGAAAAGCTAAGTATGCTAATTCTAAATTAATTAGGTGAACGTCATAATGGTGGTAGATTAATTTTTGTTAGCAATACCTTTTAGTGAAGTAAAAAGTGAAACATAAACATTTTATCCCGTTCACTTGTTTATGACAATAAACAAGAGAATGTTATGGGTATAAGAAACTCGGCCCCAGTCGAATGTGACTTTCTTACTTGTTTTTCTTTTCTCCATCTTCTTACGGCAGAATCAGGTGAAAAATTTATAGAAAATGGTGGTTAAAAGATAGCTCGGATCATTGAGTAAAATTTCTATCAGGTCCGATTACTTCTTGAAACAATTTCAATTTCCGTTAATCCGTCTGTGACCTTGTCAGATATCTGCCCGAAAAATATTTTCGACTTTGCAAGGCTCTCGTAATGGTAATTATACAATCTTCGTATTGGTAACGTTACGTTTTTTGCCCAACGAGCAAAACAATTTTTGATATAAAGCAGCAAAGCAATACAGATGCACTTACGTTCAATGCAAATATAGTTGTCAACTATTACTTGAGTAAAGGACGTATGCTTTGTTATGTGTAAGTGAAGTGTGTTTAATAAACCCCTAAACTTTACATATATTATCGTTTTTTACGATGGTTTTTTTTTTTACTTCTAGATCAATCCTAGAATAAGAATGTTTAGACCCTTAAAGAATTTTATAACATACTTACAAAGAAATGCAAGCAGTAGTTCGCTATTTGGTGGGAATACGTCATTCTTAGCTTCACAACAAACATCTGAAAGGGAAATGAATTCAATCAAAGTTTCATCGTCTGCGCAAATGGACGATGTAAATATTAGATCGACCGATACAGTTCCCATAAAAGCAATATCTCCTACGTATAGCGGCAGAGAAGAAGAAGAGGAAATGGGCAATTCAAAAGTTACTGATATTACTTGTCCGGATTTGCTGACGTCAACAAATGCCAACCAAGATTTTGATGAGGACGACATAGAGACACAAATAAAAAGTAGTATTATGTTAAAGAAACCATTAAAAGATAATGTTAGTGATATTGCCCCAAATATAACCATCAATACGGTTGATGTTTTAAATATAACAAAATCCCCGGTTGCCCCCAGCATTGTTATTAGTCGCGAGCACAATCGCAATCACCCGTCTACGGCAATATCGCTGGACGATGAGTTGGATGATTTTCGTCATGATCCCACAGAAGATATAGGTCATCAAATGACCATGTCTGATTTCACGGATTTGGCTGAAGGTGAACATACTGATACAACTGCAAGAATAGAAAATTTAATTGATCTGACAAGGAACAATTCAACCATGGCTTTTAGTAATTCATCGGAAGTTCCAGAGGAACCATATTTAGATATAGAGCAATTTCCAAGTAAGTTCTACGCTTGCAAAAAATTTTTACGTTTTCTATATTCGATGTTCTTTTTTTTTTCTAATTCTCCTCACAGATAATGAAATAATTGTGGTGGGTGAAGACGAGCTAAATTCTTCTATGATATCAGAAACATCCATCAATGATGACCCTTTGGCTATAGCCAATGATGAAGAAGACGCATTTACCGTCGATCGTTCAGCTGCTCTAAAAGAGTTAAATTTGCTGAACACTAGCACCGCGTCAATAGCTGATAATGATTTTAATACCGTTACTACAGAAGACGACCTCGAATGCTGGTTGGAAAACGAAGCTAAGCATCAATATATTTCTGTCGATGCGGAAAAAGGCAAAGATGTATTGTTGTTAACGACAACAGTATCAAGTACAGATAAAGTATCGCCTACCGATGAGCGAGAAGAAGGTTCAGATTCTGGCTTAGGCAGTGAAACAACTGCTTTACCAATTAATGTGAGCAATTTGAGTGATACCTGTCAACCAACCTCGCCTTCGACGGGGCCCTCTCAGACGCCTATTGCAACAGAAAAATCGAAATCAATTGCAAAAATTGAGAATGAACCAAAAAATGTTTTGTCAAAATCTGTAGTGGATCGAGAATCGATTAAACTGAAGCGTTCTAATTTAAAGCGTCGCCTGGAAGCAGTTGATGATGATGACGACGATGATGTCGGTCTACACGATCTGACGGGAGGCAGCAGGCGTTTAACCGACTCGCATTCGTCGGTGCAAAAGAAGCCGAAGCGTTCTATCAATTTCAACACGGTGCAGGTGTTTTATTTTCCCCGCCAACAGGGTTTCAGTTGTGTTCCTTCCGCTGGCGGTTGTACATTGGGTATGGCGGCACACCATGTGGCTTTTAAAACCATGACGCTGGCGGAACATGCTGCCGAACTAAGAAGGGCGCATCGAATGCAACTGCAAGAAATTAATCCACGAGGGTCATCCAGTGACGATAGTGAAGAGTCCGAGGAAGATTATTTGAGTGAGGGGAGCGGTTCAGATTTGGATGCCGAATCTAGTGGCTTCCTGCAACCGGTATCACCTAAGCAAAGGCGGGCTTTGTTAAAAGCTGCTGGTATACGCAAAATTGATGCAAGTGAAAAGGTTGATTGTCGTGATATACGAAATTCACGTGAAGTGTGCGGTTGTACATGTCGTGATTTTTGCGATCCGGAAACTTGTTCGTGTTCACAATCGGGTATAAAATGTCAGGTAAGATTAGTAATTTACTGCTGGTAATAAAATACATAAATAAAAAATGTTCTTAATATCTTAGGTGGATCGTGACATGTTCCCCTGTGGATGTTCCCGCGATGCCTGCGGTAATACTGTCGGCCGTGTAGAATTTAATCCGGCTCGAGTACGCACGCATTTCATACATACGTTAATGCGACTTGAGATGGAAAATCGTCAACAACAGAACCCTTATCATGTAAATTTATCAACAACTACCACCCTTTCGTCCACTACGAACGCTTCTCCCGTTAATTTTTATCAATCTCATATGCAATCACAATCGAATTATAGTTCCGGGTACGCCTCTCCTGCCTACAATGCAATGGACCAAAATCAACAGACAGTTCCAGCAAACGATTATTACCAACAGCAACAACAGCGAAACAATACTGCTCATCTTTACGGCCCCCACACCGCCGCAATAGATGGAATTACGCATAGTGTGGGTAATGCTTTACCAACTTCTACAGCGCCATTAAGTCAATATGCTGTAGATAGTTTGATCGATAGTAATTTATTTGCAGGCGCAACATCCGTCACAACGGGGTATGGTGACTTGATACCGGTATCGACGTATCATAATACGAATTATGGAAACGTTGCAACGCAGGTAGGTTTTAATTTATAATGCAAACTCGTTCCTTTTTACTGCTTACGCACCAGTTATTGCAAGAAAATCTTTTCTTACCCGTTTTGTTAAATTTTTTACAGGTTTCCACATATAATTCCTACTCCAATACTGCTCCTTATATAAGTATGAATGGTACAAATTTGTTACATACGCAACCGACGACTTTTAATTCTTGTTCTATGCCTTCTGATCGGCCTTACGGTACAGCAACTACAACAGAATCGATAGAATCGTCAGTAGTCGAGTTTACCAACACCAGTCAAATGACAACACTCGAAACAACCACCGCACCATCTTATGCACCCTTGTCCAACGAGTCCTTTGTATGTGCAATGGAAACGGAAGCAACAACTAATTTTATCAGTTTACGTACACCCTTGGCGAGTTCCACGCATTTAACAGAAATCAACGATTTATTGCAATGTAATCGTAACACAAGCTCAGCGTTGGTTGCTGTAACCCAAAAACAGACAATGGAAGAAGTTGTAATTCGGCAAAAGGAACAATTGGACAATGAAATAAATGCTAACGGGCATGAATGCGAGACTTATAGTAAAGATGTCTTTGATGATAATAGCTCATTACATTCAAAAGGCATATATGAAGAGCTATCAACGTTAACAACAGTAGGAAAGGCTGAAGGTATTAATGATAAGTTAAACTGTGAAGAAAAGTCAAAACCGCCATCAATACCATCCACTACTTTATCCCTACCTGAAGAAACCCAAGAATATTTGGATGAAAATCACGCATTGTGCGGTGATTTGTCCGTACAATCTTGTAATTATGTTGACAACAATAAGAGCTTGCCGGAACAATTTGTAAAGTGCGAAACAGAAATCGCTGACGCTATTATAAACGTGGTTAGCAATTAAATGCTATGGTAAATATTGATATATTTACTACAAGTCTGTTTAAATCTAGTTGCTGGTATAGCAAAGTGTTTTTACAAATAAGTTCTACATAATTTGTAGGCTAAAGATTTTAATTAAGTAGCCTCATAACAAAAGGAATCAATTGATTAACAAAAAACAGCGGAAAAGCAAGAAAAACAAATTAATCAAACTATAAAATTAATTTACAAATAAAAATGATACAGTAAAAAAAAAATATTTAAAAAAAGAGAAGAACCGTTCTTGACCTCTTATATGAAGAAGGAAAAAGTTTAAATGCGTAGAATCTTCTCTAAAAGTTGTTCATAAACTCTTTTAAACTTTCCCAAACTACACTTTAAAAAGAAAACACTTATTATTATTAGTATTAAGTTATGTTTAAGTTCGACTTTTTAATTTTCTTGTTACAAAAAAAAAAAAACGGAAAAACCTATAAAATGTATTTAAAAACTCACACTCATCTCTAATAATATTTGTAGTTCAACAAACAATTATAAAAAATAATGAAAAAATGTATAATTTATTCAATTTTTAAATAAAAAAATATGAGAATAAGCCGGTCACTGTTAATGACACGAATGTGCAGTGATATATTAAACAATGTGTGTATGTTCCTAAAATATTTTGACTCTCGATGTTGGAAAGCAAATAATTAAAATTCTAGCAAAGGCTTAATAATTATAGGTTATAAAATTACCTGGAGTTAAGAAAAAAGCATTACTTAGGGAAAAGAGAGATGTCAAGAAAAACCGTGTGTCTTCATAAACTTTCTTGGATACTTTGGATGCTTGAATACGTCAAAAACTTTCTTGGATACTTACGAACAAATGTAAGGAAAGAAGAATATACCTTAAATTAAGCGTAGAGTTTTAATAACGTATAAAGAGCGATTGAGCTACACATAGATAAGCATGGCCATAGGGTGGCAAGACTTCACAAAGAGCTTTTTGTAGTACTTTGGTATCCGAAAGGAAAAAGAGATCTGGTAGCTATGGTTCCTCTACATCATCTACATCGAGGAAGTCATGGCGATTGTCAGACATATCGTCATACACATTGTCTTCACCCAAATATGTAGCCAAGTTGCGAGCTATGCGGCGGCTTTCCATTACGCTTTCGGGTTCGTTTTCGGTCTAAGAACAGGTGTAGAAGAAAGGGTAAAGAAGAAGAAGGATGAAGAAATCACATTTAGCTTAAAAATAGTCCCTCTCTATGGCTTTAAACCTTTCACGCTTTTTTAGACCATATTACATTAAGTTTACGCAGATGTATCCAATATCAAGCCGAACTCGAGCAAGGCACATCTTTTATTATAACATTCAAAATCGATTATTAAAATAGTTTAAATATCCCTGTCTGTCCGTCTGTCAGTTTGTCTGCCAAGCGCAGTTTACCAGAAATGTTTACAGTTTAATAAATTGAAAAGATGTTTCCATTGATGGTCGAATGTTAATTAAAATGGAGTGGACCCGACCGGATATTTACTACCGCTTATAAAAATTTATAAAAAGTCCTTGCGCGCAAAAATATTTTCGATTTGTGATGCTGTACGATATAAATTAGGCAAAAATTAGTATTTTTGTAAACAAGTATATGTAGAAAATTTGAATAGGTCGGATTATTATTTTAAAACTTTTTCATGTAAGGACCAAATGGATCTATTTTTTGAACACCTGCATGTATAAAAATTCTCTGGAAAGTTAAACTTTGTGTGTTGACAAGGTATGCATTGTATATTTTATGACGAGGATGAGCAAAGAACTGCATTAGGCGAAGTCGTTTAGAGTTATTAGTTAATCCTGCTCGGCTAAAACATTTTATTTTGTTAAATGAATTCGCTTTGATATTAAAGAAGTTAAACTTCATTAAAAAAAAAAATTAAAAAGCATGTAACGAGCAATCTAAACAAAATAAAAAGATAATAGTAACTAAAATGTGGCCAATACTTGGGCAGCACCCCCACATTCTCCAATATTCTCCCATAAAAAGCCTACCGCCAGAAGAATGCATAAATTCAAGCACTTAGCACTTCGGGAGCCTTTCATATTGATCATTAAAATGAACCTATTAAATTTACCCCATGATTGTAATCAACAAAAATACTATTTAGAAACTCCACAAAGTACACACCGAGAAAGATGGATATCAAAATTATGTATGTACAACCAATGTCGTTGTTCTTTCGTCGCAAACATGACGTATAAACCCAACGAATATGGGTACACGCACATTCCGCGTTTACTTTAGTAAATGCAAGACCACATCTTTTTCTAACCTGCTTTGTTTTTATTATGCCTTGGACTATTAATTCATCGATTGCTGATTCCAAAACATGTTCCAAAGTTTGTGTAGGTTTGTATAACATGTATTCGTAACGATAAACTTCACAATTATCTATAGCGGCTTCTATAAGTTTTTTACAACATATAAACGGTTCCGTAAACGTGAGATTTTCTTCTAGCATGTTAATATGCTTCAGTAATAAATTATGAAATGTGCTCAATACAATCGATTGCAACGCGAAATGAGGCGCCAATTTGTTCGAGTAATAAGCCAAAATTCGGAAAAAATGTAACGAGCAATCTAAACTAAGATAATAAAATATGCATAAGAGCCAAAGTTTACACATAGAAGAAAATATTACTATATTATTAATACTGCATTACCTGGCACGGTTTTAAGGGACCGTGATAGGCGCGTTGCCAATTGTTTTGAATGGCTGACTCCCGCTTATGTCTACACCATTATAAACTTAACTTAAAACTATAATAATATAACAATGGTAGTAATAACCAAAAATAAGCCCCGTTTATACATAATACATAACATACACACAATACATAAATACATAAAAGGTACATATAAATATATCAGATTCGATGTGCCGGTGCGTTGAGATCTGGAAAAGAAAATTATCGTGGTTACTGCATTTTATCACGTCAGGAAGTCTGTTAAATGAGAAATTTTCTTCCGAAGTCGATTATATAAGGAATTACTCAAGGAGTCTGTTAAAGTAGTAGAAATTTCCGCTTAGTTGAATTAGAAATTTCATCGTAAAATCACTCAGTTTCTCAGATCAGATTTGATTTTACTCTTATAAGAAAAAACACAATATTCATCATTTTTTAATTAAAATAATATTTTTATATACAATTCTTGTAAATAATTACTTCATTACCATCTCTAACCGTTTGATCGTTATCAGCTACAAATAATAAATTTAAAGAAAAATCTACATGCCTTCCTTTGAATTTGTCGACATTATCGACCTGACCAAACAAAGAAGAGGTAGATTGATTATGTTGCAAAGTTCTTGGCGATGGTTTGTAAATCTTCACAGAATCATCCTCTTTAGCAATTTTATTGTAAGATTGTACTAATTCTTCAATAAAATAGGGTTCATTAAATTCTATGCGCATCAGACCGTATTTTGAATTCAAAGCCTAAAAAGATGTGCATCAGTAAAACTATTTCAAGCAATCAATTAAGGGGATATTACTTTCCATATACTTGATATAGCTTTAACAAATGATTCTGGTATTTGCTTTTCACGCACAAAATTTTCATCTACTAGACGCTCGTAATTAACTGAAACTGACACTAACAACGTATTCGGTATACTGAGATCCATAAAAGCATCGACAATCACCGACAAAATGCCACCTTTAGGCATGCAAGGTTTACCGATCCGCGCACGACCGACTTCTTTGGAAAATTCGACATTGTGCCCCATCTTCAGAGCGTGTTGCAAATATATATCCTAGCTATAAATGCAGCTACCTAGGCGCCATTCTATTCAACTTCTACATGGCCAATTAGCTCCAAGCCCAAATTCCAAAACCCACACATTCCGATATGCTGATGATATTTTACTCATCTCAGTCGGCAGATCTTTCAACAATGTCATCGAAAATCTCAACCAATGCAGGTCAACCAATGCACGACCTTTCGATTGCTTGGTATTTCCATCAATTCCATTTTAACGTTCCGCGATCATTACGAAAACGTGTTAAAAAGTTGTCAATCTATAGCAGTCTTTGATACGATCAAAAATTGAATTTGGACATTCAGCGACCTGCAACTTCCCCCAGATATTATCAAAAAAATCAAAACCTTTGAAAACAAGGATTTGAGGCGATTTAGCGGTCTTGCGCCCTCGATGCCGTTGCACATACTTAGAATTATCGTCGGCGAACATCCATTGACTGAAGGAACCCTCTTATTTAAGGAGCTAATCAAAATTAAGGCTATGATGTCCTCTCTCTGTAAAAATATACTTAGCTATTTAAGAGTTTTGAATTTATAGGCACTATATGGTATATATATATAAACCATTAAAGGACGGCTTCAGATATTGACAATTTGCCGAAACTCATCATAAGGAGGTCGATGAATTTGATTGGCTTAAAGATAGTATTGGAAATGTTGACAATATCAAACCTGAGGACGGTTACAACGCTGCCAAACAACGACAATAACATCTGCTGTATAGGTAGCATTGCCGGCACCGTACGAGGCAACTTGGTTGTATCCTCTCTAGGCATGCATTTGAAATATGAAGAAATTTTTTTCCGATGTTACCGAAATTGTGGAACCCTCTGGTGTGGTTATGTCAAAAAAATAAAATTAAATTTGGCTAAGATTTTTTCTAAATTAATCCTTTACGCCCCCTACGCTATATCTTGAATATATTTAGACATTCTTTATAAACTAAACAATTGATATTGGTGTTTTATTATTAGCGTTAATAGAATTTTTTTCACAACCTATTTTTACATTTACGATTAAAATTAAAAAATATTCTTTATAATCCCATTTTATTTCTCCTTACATGGTAGACATGCGTACAAAACGCACAATTTGACCCTGATTTGAAGGCGAATCGCAATTGATTCGTACTCTCTGCCAAGACTTCGTCACACTCGACTTTCGTATTACTTCTAGCACAGCTTGAACATAAAGACCATCTTCAAAATTAGCGGCCGCTTGCACTGGTTCTTTAATCCAATTGGCTTGCTTGCTAGAAAATGATTCCTTTAGAGCACACACCATTTTACATAAGCCCTTTATATATGTATAAACAGGGCTTAAAAGACAATAACGTTCGTTTAAAAATAGAAAATGCCAGCTGCAGTTCGTTTAAAAATAGAAAATGCCAGTCGCAGTTCGTTCTTTACTCTACTAAGTACTGTTAAGTTACTACTCCTAAATCTTAATAAGTATGTATGCTTAGGAGTTACTATAATTCCTAATAAGTATAAGAATGAGCCCTAAATCATATTGCATATACACACAAACAATTTCTATTACACCAAGAATGACCCTAATTCATTTCATATTGCATGTACACACAAACCATTTCTATTACACCAAGAATGAGCCTTTAACAATAATCACAGTAATAAGACAAGGTTATTGGCCAACGTACATACCAAGTACGAAGAGTCTTAAAAATCAATTGAATATAGTTTTTTTTGTTTTGCAGTTTATTCAAATATTAAAAAAGATTTTAGATAAATACGTAATCAGTTCAAGAGAATCTATTGGTGGTTCGCTTATGATGCTTATTCGTTACCAGGTCTTCTCTACATCTCTTGTGTGCATAAATGATCTGCGGCCTAGCCGATGAGATGTATTGCAATTAACATGCTCAGTCTCAACAAAAGAACAAACAACAAAAATTTCTATAAGTGTTTGTGCCATAATTTATTAACATTTGTTGCTAATTTTTGTTATATATACATATATATATATATATATTTTGCTTGCTTCTATTAAGTGTTATTTTTAATTATTTTACCTCTAAGGACAAAGTCAACGACTACAACAGTGATGTGACTTTTATATGTGAGGCGGTATGATACGGTATACGAGGTATGTCGAATGATTCAATCTACGCTCCCCGTTGCAGTTAAATATGGTACAAAAGCTAATAAAGGATTTGTGCAGAGCTGAATATTTATCTTAATTTTTTTAAAGTGTATAATAGCAACGTGAGGTTGCTACTACTTACGAAGTAAATTCTTTCTTTTCCAATTTTTTCCGGAAAAGTCTTTCATAGTTAATGGAACTCGACAGTCGAAATGTAGTAGTTGAGTTTTTCTCCTAGTTAAATAAATAAAATAAATAAATATGCCTCTCTGCTCTCAGCCTACTCTCGCTCCTTTCTTGTCCGGTTCTCTCTTTCCGGATTAATTGTATTGACCTTGAACTTACTATCACAATATTTCCACATTCACAAATAATCTATACGTATATATAAAAAGAATAATCTCAACCGTGCGGAATACTTGAGGAAGAGATCAAAATTTGAACGAAAAAATTTCTTTTATGAATTTGTGCTCAGTAGACGAAGAGGCTCCAACCACTTACAAAGTCAATTAAAAAAATTGATTTTCCGAAAACCCTAGACCGATTTTTCCATACATTGAAAAATATATAATATATACATCGTAATTTATCGAAGATCTTTGTCATTTGAAAGTAAAATAGTATCTGTAATTCATGCTTTTCGATTTGCTACGGATTTTGGATATGAACGTACGAACCTCAAGTATAAGTTGAATCTTGAAGCTGACAAAATGAATTTCAGTTTTGTGTGCTTTGAAAAATTTTTAATCTGAAGTTGAAATTGAGGGAAAACCTTTCACTGAGAAGGGAATTTTCATTGTGCAGACAGCGAAACACAGCACATTCGTCAATGTACGATATTTGTTTTACCATTATCTAAAAAACATTACGACGCGACACAACCAATGTGTCCTTTTTTAATACTACTGAAAATCATTTACAAATAGCAGGAGCTGTGTTTTATAAAGCTGTGTATTTTACCCTCTTGTAAAAAAGATGTGCCTTTGAGCACGGGACTAAACATTTCATTTATCATAAAAAAATTGACGTATTGAAAATTTTTGTCAATATTTTTGGTAGACTCTACATAACAATTATTACTGAAACACTGCTTCTACACGTATTTATTTTGGGAATTCTTACTAAAACATGCAAGACCAAAAACCACCGGTGGATATATTTGTCGCATAGTTCTCTTAAAATATGTCATGTAATTTTTGTATAAGGGCATCGTGGATCCTCCCAGTACGAGCTTTGGCAACACATTGGCGAGAAAATTCGTATGTGGTAATAAATTAGCAGTTTGTGCCTTCCGTCCAATAACAGCAACTACAAGAGATGAACCCGCGGAAGATTCCGGCAAAAAACCGGTTAACGTTCACTTCTTGCAGCCCGAATTCATATTCGATGATCCTACTATTTGAAGTCTAATAGCTGAGGCTAGTTCGGTCTTTGTAGCTTTACAAAAACTCATCTGCAAAGGATCCAAAGCAAACTATATGAAGATTTCCTGAACGTATCGCAGTATCATAAGAGCTTCCTATATATTTACACCAAATTTTATCTCTTAGATTCTAGGCGGTTTTCCAGCGCAAAAATTTCGCTCTCAATGGCAGTATTGGTTGATAGATACAGAATGTAACCCAGATGCTAACACTTTGTCTGCAGAGCCTTATTTGGAGGAACTAATTCAGCTGGTGACAGAAGACACTGAAATTTGGAACACTCAAATTCACAATTCGCACTACTCATACTAACATCTGCCTGGTCACTTCTTTTATACAAATCCGGCATCCACACATTTTGAGTTGGGCGCAATAGCAAATGCTTGGCTGGAACGTTGGGCTTCTTTGAAAAGCTATGACAATATAGAGCATCTTTTGAAGCACTAACATAAAGTGATATTGAATTTAATGGAGAGTAATATGCATCAAGTGATACATTCCATTCAGCTTATGGCCGATAATCAACGGTTCGCAACACATCTCACGGAGTTGCTGTACAATTGCGGACGACTACATTTAATGGGGCAACATGAATTAAAATGAGCTTCAGAGTAAAATGAAAGAAAGAAGAGAACGTTTACAAACGTATTCTCAAGCTTTTAGTGACTGCATCAAATTAAGGGATTCTTCGCTCTACGAGTTTGGCAGTAATCTGATGACGTGGAATTCCTTTTGGCAATTGGGCATGGATTATTTGGAGTATTGTTCAGAACAGGGTAGGCAGTATAATCCCGAAAAGGACAAAAATTCTTTATTAAATTCTTATATTAACTCAGAACGAGCCCTGTTGGTTTTGGATAATGAAAATAATTTTATATCGGCTTCGAAGGTAAGTTAAAAACTTTTAAAATGATCAATCTTACAGTTTACAATTTACAGGATAAAACAGTTAAGCTATGGACTTTGCGGAGCGAAGGTGATGGCAGCAAAATTACTTCGTGCCAATTTACTTACACAGCACATAGAAAATCGATACATTCTTTGACGTTTCTGGAGCCTGCACGTTGTGTGGTTTGGTGTGATTTAGGTGTACATATGTGGGATCCTTTATGGGAACACCTCTGGACATTTTAGACAATCCAAATACTATCCATAATGCTATAACCGTTGTCAAATGCTTGCCCTCTCCTTCGCCTCTAGTGGTGGCAGTACAGCGGGGACTTTTGTGAAAATTATCGTTTCGCGTTGCATGCAATATGCCAATGAATGGCGGCTTAGTCCATATACACAATTCAACGCAACGGTGCGATGTCCGACCGTAACTTCTTCGAGTAATTGGTTGGCTGTGGGCTTATGCACAGGCAGCATTGTTATGCTAGATGCTCGCACTGGAATTCTAATGAATAGTTGGCGTCCTATGGAATGCGATCTATTGCAATTATGCGCGTAATGACCAGCAATTAATTAGTTCTGCTCTGGATCATAGTGTAGCAGTATGGCATGCTAATGATGCGACATTGCATTACCAGTTAGCGTATGTATAAAAATAAATCTTAAAAAAACTTTATTTAATTTTAAATATATGTTATTTTATTAAAATAGTCTACTTCTAGAACCAGCCCATTACGTACAAACGATTGGTCCCGAATTGGTGTATGCCATTATGCAGTCGCATAGGCATTTATTCTGACCTTCGCAACTCGTACGCTATCCATTCGGTTGCTAAGTTGCATTCGGAAAATTTTAAAGGTGTGCTAACATCCCTGGCTGCGTTGCCTCTAAATAGAGCCTCTGGCCGGCAATGAAAGTGGATACATATCTTTATTGTGTTCGTTTTTTTTTTTTTGTTCGTTTTATTGTAAAAGAGAATATTGCGTTCATGAGAATACATGTAAATGCGCACCTCTTGCCGTTAGTTATAAGCAAATTTTTTTTTATTTAAAATTTTTTCTTTTTTTTCAAAATTTTTTTTTTCAGCGACTGATGATGCGGTTGACTCGCCAATCGATAGAAGTTCCGAGTTGGCACAAGAGATGTCAGTTGCTAATAGTTTTGACAATCAAGTGATTGGCAATCGTTTCGAGGTAGCTAAAGCGAAAGTCAAAGAGACACCTCATATATGGTTACTTACAAGTTAGAACACTTGCCGACACCACGATATTTAAAAGGCAATTGGTTGGCCTATTGGCGAAATTAGTTGACTAGATCCAACAAGTACACTAAACTGAATCTGAAACAAATCAAATTGCAATCATTTGTGGGTCATACGAACTCAGAAAGGGAACAGGAATTGCTATTAACCAAAATATTCATTAAAACGGAAAAAGCAGGCATTGAAAATTCTCGATATATGTTCAAAAAAACAATTTATTAATGCTGAAGAGGAAATCTGCAAAGCGCAAGCGAAAAAATCTTTCACCGAAGAACGTTATGGTAATGCTTTGGAATGGGCGATAAGATCTAAGGATACTTTTTATGTTACTTCTATTGCCGACTACCTACTAAAGGTGTGTAATGCATTGCAAATGTATATAACATTAGAACAATTTACAAAATTCCCTTCCAGCACTATGTTCAAACTGGCGATATATTATGTCCTGACGTTATAGCTAATGTAGGAGCAAGAATGTTAATTTCACCGCGATTAGTGTTTTTGGCTAAATACTTTGATTTCTATCAATTTTACAAAAAGAACGATTTCCTTCCTGCCGCTGAGCTGCTACTGAACTTATTAGAATCTGAAATTATTCCAGAATAGCAAGTACAAAAATGAAAAACTTATTTAAACTAAATATAATTATATGCACAGTTTTTGGCCTTCCTTATTGGTTGATGTCATACCGCTACTGGAATCGAAGGATCCGAAAATTTTCTTCAAAGAAACTTGTTGTATATTACAGCATTTGGAGAACAACTTAATGCCGCGGATTGAAAAGAGGAAAAAACATATGGAAAAACATCCAAATGTAAGTTAATTTTTTCCTTGTTGGATGAATATGAAATATATTCTTTCGTTCTTTTCCAGGAATCAATCAACATCCTTAAACACTTCCGCCTTGATAATGTCGAACAAATTATTAACCTGGCGAGTTTAGCCTGCGTTCGAAACCTGTCGCGTGCTGTAACTCTTTAGAAGTCTACTCTTAAATATTCGAAATTATTAGATTTCTTTTTGATACACGCAACAAAGGCCCCTAACTTAGATATTATTGATTTATTGATTATTCTAGAAATAAAGGACAACTTTTTAGATAATTGTTGGTCGACTTTGTTTAACTTATAAATCATACGCATTGAAATCTCTATATGAAAAACCAGGCTAGATTTCTTGATGTCAAATAATCGCTGTCGTCTTAGTTTATAAATCGATTTTTTACATTGCATTCTTTAAATTTTCGGCTTTGGTTTTGTTCAGAGGGTATGGTTTTGATGTTGAATTCCGCTATTTTTTCAAAGTGTTTAGAAATGTTTAAGACTATTTAAGACTGTTTAAGACTGGTGATAAATTATCATAAGTAATATCATTTATAACATAATTTAACATAATTATCATAATTCATGCAAGTGTTGTTAATAATGGTTTGTAGAAGGTATTTTGATCATAATTCATGCAAAAATCGACTCTGAATTTGGTTCCATCTGAGAATAATTGGAAGAACGAGTCGGAATTTGATATCAATGTTGAAGGTTTGAAGGAATTACGCAATTGGAAGGAACTGTTTGGAAAACTTAAATTTCCCATAGAACAATGAAAAATATTGCAAAAAACAAGAATAAAGTTAAAGAATATTGGGTCACCTAAATTTGTTTAAAAAAGAATTGAAATTATATTGCTGACGAATCTTATATTATCAATAATATGAATGTCTTTTTTACTAATCGTAGTTGAAAAAAGTCTCTATACTATGCAATAGTCTACATGGGCATAGGGGATTACGTGACAATAGCACAACATAATTTTCGTTGTTTATATAGAAAAAATTCCCGTTCCGCTTTGTGTATTAGCAAAAAAAATAGTCGAAGCGTTGCTCCCATTCTTTTCAATTGCTTTGATACCTTCAATCCGAAAGTTAACATAATCTCATACATTCTTTGATGACAGTTACATACATGGGTATATGCAATAGACGTTATGATTTAACCTATCCTATAGTTCTATGTCAAATCATACGAATGTTTATCGTGGAATGTGTTGCCGGAATGGTTTTCTTCATTCAAACTGTTGCTTTTCCTTTTTCTGCAAACAATCTGATGCATAACAGTAAATGCAGTACGGCGCGATATATGATATCTGTTTTACTCACTATTGCATCGATCTTACGCTTGCTGAAAAAAGCACCCAATCCTTTAAGAATTTCTCCGAATACTAAAATCTTATCCCCGGCAACAAGAGACTACGTTTGTAGCCAATTGTATTCAAACAAGAGCAACAAGTGCAATTTCAGACACGCTCATTTAATTACTCTCAGATGCTTGTAATTTCAGAGTCGCCATCCCAATCGAACAAGTGCAACATTTGGTACAAAAAATACTTCTTTCCTCTCGCGATATATGCACCGGCTGATGTAAATCTAATAAATGTTTTTTAGCGAATCTTTGCGGATATATCCCGCAGATGTACAGCTTTTGCTCTTCGGATGCGTGGTAAGCTAAATTATGGGCTCGTAAACCTCTGGTACTGTTATTTCCAATGGTTTTATAAACACTAGATCATCGCCATCTTTTGCGTTGTAAGGCCTAAATAAATAAATATACGTAATTTAAATCCAACTATTCCACATCTAATGAACCTAAGGATTTACGCGATAAAAAAGAAGTTCAATATTGTGAAACAGGTTCATGTTTCTTTTGGTTTCTCATATACCTTAGTGTTAATTGCGCAAATTCTTTGGAGAGTTACAAAAAGACTTACTGAAGTTTCCAAGCAACATTAAAATACTAAAATACAATAAACTAATAATATATAAGAAACATCCCAAACGTTTTAAATGCGAAGTTAAAATGACTTTTTGATAAGAAGTAAATACACTGCGGTGGGTTGCGGCCCACCATTAAACATCCTTCACTACTTCGTTTAATGTAGTTATTCATGTAATGGCTTTTCGAAATAAGGAGTACTATGGGAAGTAGTCGGAAAAGCGGTTTGGACAACGGAAGTCCAAAGTTCTGTATCCCATCTCATATACGGATTCTCATGAATCGAGAGTTTGCGAATTTGTTGTAGTTTATAATGGAAATTGATTCATAACAGCATTTTGACATAAATATAAACTGCATTATTAAGTTTGGATCACATGAATCAAATTTTTGGAATCCATTCCACGTAAAGGTCCTCACGAAAAGTTAGCAAAGAAGACCCAACAATGTGAAATTTGTTGTAATTTGTGACGAAAACAATGTGAAGAATAATAAAATTTTTGACAAGAAAATTAAATTTACTTAATTTAGACCAAGTTAGGTCAACTTTCCTATTTTACTAGTTACTTGTGAAAATTGTTGTTTAAATTTTCACTGTTTATCTCCGATAACAGAGAATAACTTTTACATTGCAAGATATACGATTCTTTCGCTCCAATGAAACCTAGCCCAAAAATTCCGTTATTAGCCATACGAATCCGTTATTACGTACGTAAGCGTATTCGTTTGAAAATAAGCTTGTTATTGCAGATTCTATTTCGCATTATCAAACCATTAAAATTTTAATCTCCGCATGTCCGATTAAATTAAATATACCCTTTTGTCAGTTCATAGTAATTTTTTTGTTTCTTTCATTTTCTTGAACACCATGATCTTTCTATACGTCGGTAGTAGCCTTCATTTAAGAATTCTATAAATCTTTAAATAAAATGGAAATAGGGGGATAGAAATCCTTTATATTACTGTTATTATTATTTTTATTATTATAATTAATTTAGTCAAAGAAATAAATTTTAAGACTAAACTCTTAAAGCACTAGCATCTAAGTTTTCTTTCGTTAGCTCAGCTCGAGTTTTAAAATAGTCTGCTAAACAGGACATATGAAAACAGAATAAAATCTTCTATAAAAAAGTTTCACCAATATATTTTTTGAAATTTCATTAATAAATGCATCCATTTACTTATTAATCTGAGTGTTTCTCTTTTAGTAAAAAAATTCGTACTGCATTATGAAACACGAGCCATAGAAACATAAACAAAATAAGAATATTGCGGGAAGAATTTTTCTGAGCTTTTGTTTAATTTCATAGAAACATGTATGGATTTTGTTTTCTAAAGTCATCACATTCGAAAAACACGTTTCAATTGCACTCAATGCCACAAAACGACCCGCAAGCGGCGTCCGATTCGAGATTCCGCAATGCCAATGAATTTACGATCGATAATGAGAGACGAAGCCAGACACAGTTCTCAAAAACTAGAAAAAGATAATAGCGCAAGCTTAGAAGATAACAAATAAAAGAGAAAGCTGCTTTATAATGGCTACCATTAGTGAATTTCGCAAATCCCCTATTACGAGAGGTTTTATTACACATTTTCACATAGAATAATGGTATTTACACTTTTAAGCAGGAAAAGTCGTAGAGCTTTAATAGGAAAAACTACCTTTACAATGCAAATCACAATTGGGAAAAAAGAAAGCAAAAAACAAACGTTTTTAGCGTGGTTTATAAATCCTTTTCTAAATACTTAAATTATATTCGTTCGCTCCGTCCTTTTTCAGATAATTTTCTTCTTTTCTTACGATAAACCTAAAAAAGAATTTAGTAAAGTCATTGACAGCAAATCTCTCTATATACACCTCTCACTCTATTATTATTATTATTGTTATTGTTATTATTGTTGATGTAGTCAGAGAAATAAATTCAAAGGCTAAATCTAAGGCTATCGGTTTTATTGAAAACTCTACCGCACTTGAAATTTGATCCCACGACCATTGAGTTGTTAATCGAAATTCTGTGACTCAGGAGGATATATAGGAATGTAAAAATTCCTAGTCCTAGAAAAATTTTGTTTAAACGTCCGGTTTACACAGGGAAGGGCGCTCTAGGAAAAAGCCAATTGCCCAAATATCAAATCAGGACTAAAAAGGGTTTAGAAGAAGAAAGAAGGGTTTAGCCTTATCTTAACAAAACTGTGGAGTGTCCTCCTGAAGAATTTGTAACAAAACTACGACCACTGAATATATTGGGAGACTCTTACGATGAAGGAATAATAATCATCGCGCAATCAAGGGGCCACAAATTTGGCGAATTGTACTGCGAACATTTTTTTACAGAAATAACACATTCAACATCATTTAACATATTCCATGTCCATAGATATAGGATTAATAAATTTCAATAGTATAAACAACAGGTAGAAAATTGTCCCTACAAATACAGTCGTTTTACAGATTTGTAAGCTCTTTGTAAATGGTATTTATTTTTCAGAATGATTGTCAATTATTGAACACTGTGTTTAAAAGACTGGCCCTGACAATCTTTAGAGGTCATATTTTCGCTCTGAAGATATTCAGTCGGCAGATATTTAACAGTATGCTCAAAGAACATACTGTAGTTCTGAAATTGCAAGATATCGACCAACTATCAGACGGCGCCTACGTATATCTATAGAATTCTAACTCTATATTCACAAAAACGGGGAAAAGAGTATAACATCAAGTTTAGATATGGGCGATATTTTAAATGGTTTGTCCGCCCATCAGCGAACTTATCAAAGTTATAAAAACTGGTATAGAAAACGTTAATTTGGTCCATATGCCCATATGATGCGATGCCACGGATTAACTCCGAAAATAATTGTGGGAACGTTTCATATAAAAAGAAATTCGCTTGTTCTTTTGTCTGTTGAAAACAAAAAAAAACAGCCAATAATAATTGAATGACTTTGAAAAATCATAAATTTTTTATTCGTTATAAAAGAGTAACGTTTCAATTTTGTTGCAGATGCGCACTGCCACAATGCTGTAATTCTTCTTAAACCACAATTATCTTGCAATTATTTCTCATTATCCTCTTTATAAATCACACCAAGTTGAGCTCTAATTTCGTCTTCGATTTGAGCGAACAGTAAACTGTCGTTATGACTGACATGTTCGCTTTGCAATTTGCCCTCCAATATGCATTGACGAGCCTCTGCGGCTTCATAACGCATTCCCTCGGAATTTGGGAAATTTGTAGGGTACTTTCCTTTAGGCAAGACCCATTCTTTCTCTTTACCGTCGATGTCAATGATCTTAGTAGGGCTCCAAAATTGCAAAAACTGCAGTTTTGAGAAAAGCGACAATTTTTAAAAAGCATACATATTTTCGTTAACTTTCATTTAAATTACAGTTATTTCTCCCTTTGTTCCTTTGATAACAGCTTTATTGTCTAAAAGTCTTTCACCACTGAAATGACATGTAGCCTTGCGATTGCCCGAATAGCGTAACTCTGCTATCGCTTCCACATCCACACCATCAGCATTTAAAGTACCTTTGGCAACGATTTGTTGCGGCGGCTCCTGAAATGCCCATTGTGCGCATTGGATAGTATAGATGCCTAAATCCAAACAAGTACCACCACCCAAACTTTTCTTCCTAATTAACAAAAAAAATGCCCGAGGCAAATTTGTGAAATCCGATTAGAAAAGTTTGCAAGCTTACTGTAAACGTTCCACGTGCTTCAGATCGAGACAGAAAGAAGCGCTCACTTCTTTGATTTCCCCTAGAACTCCAGTGTCTATTTGCTTTCGCAAATATTGATATGCCGGGAAAAACCTCGACCATACAGCTTCCATAAGGAAAAGTTTCTTCATTTCGGCATATTGTATTAATTTCTTAGCTTGCTTGTGATTCATACACAATGGTTTCTCGCATAAAACATGTTTTCCGTTTTTCAACATCAACATGCATATATCAAAATGTTGCGGATTTAATGCGGCCACGTACGCTATATCTGAAAATAAATTATAATTTTTTAAAATCGTTCGAATTTGCATAGAAATACACACAAGTTTTTTTATCACTGCTGTTGAAACGTAGCTTGAGAGTTATTCGCCAGGCATCAAGTACTAATAGATCTCTTTAACCCATTTACGATTTTTAGCTAAATATGATCTGCATGAACCATAGACCGAAAACGACACACCTCTATCACAATGATTTTATTCGCTTTTCAATGCTGGATCAAGAGAGCGATTGTATTTCGTAGTTTTAATTTTGTCAAACTTACATTAATTCTTCTTCAACTTAGCAAATCAGAACCGAAAATTCATGAGCACAATTTTGTTATTAAATAATACAAAATTGATTTAAAATCGGAAGTTTGATCAAAACTTTTATTTCACAGAAAGATTAGAGCTATTAACATTAACTTTTGGATAACTATCCTTCAGTTATCAAAGACCTCTTTCTGTCACAATTTTTCAAATTGCTTTCGACGAATTAAAAACGATTAAACATTAGATTCGAAAAAATGATTCATGTGTTCTTTACATTCTGGCAACGTAGTTGACACTTCTAAGCAGTTAACATATTGGAAAACGTTGTAGATGTTGCATAAAGGAACACGAAAATCATAAAAGATCTATACTCGTAGAATCCGTTTACAAATAATTCCCAATCACGAAAGGCACATGCGATCAAATTGGCATAAATTCTAACTAGTATAAAACATAGATAACCCTTCCCCAAACCAATCACAAAAGGCCCATGCAATCAATATCTTAGCTGATGGAGAAATCGTCGCTTTGGCATAAATTCGAACTAGTATAAAACATAGAAGAACCTTCCCCAAACCAATTCCATTGAACAACTTAGGAAAATGCTTATAATCTGCTTTGGCGTGGCGGTAAGTAAGCAACTATCTTAGCAACGTTATTGCTGATACTGACCTCTAGGCCCTACAAAACGTAGATTATGAATCAAAACCCCAACTCATTTCACCTCTTAAAGGTGTAATCCCGGCGAAGACATCCCCTAACTAAAATTAATTTATTTTGGACGTTGTAGGCGTGTCCTTCGAAAAGGCTTTAGGCTACTTCCAAACTCCTATTTTCCCTAACGGGAAAATGCTTGCCCTATATATTACACGGTTGGGCAGATGGACAGACGAACATACTTAGGTGCATTCCAAACTTGAAACACTATCCACTTTATAGATTCTTAGGAGCCTGCTTCTACTCTTTGCAATCGTTTTGACAAAATGACCCTCACCCTTCGTTGATCCAAGAGAATCCTTTTAAGAGCGTTATGAGAATGTTCAGTATATCAATAAGTGATATTGTCCAATTTTTTTAATTTAATTTAGAAAAAATTGTTCCACATTAATCATTTGAAAATTCTTTCCTCCTTTTTCTCTCATTCTTTCTTTTTTTTTTCGTTTATACTCACCGATATCCCATTCAGCCAGCTCGCAATAGCTGCCAAAAGCTTTTGGTATTTCATGCTTCTCGGCAAATTCTTCAGCTTTTTCTTTGTCACGAGCTGCTACAGCTACGATCTGATGCTCATCAAATGGTAAGGTACTTAACGCAACGCAAAAATCGTGACTTATTTTACCAGCTGTTACAATTCCCCAACGTAAAGCAAGTGTCATATTATTTTAATTTAGTTATCTAAAAAATCTTTTAAATAAAATATATTTTCTGCTGGGTTAATATAATTTCGTTTGCCGGCTATTATTATTGCGATAACGGGAGTATGGAAGCAACAAGATTTTTTACTCACAAATAGGGGTTTGCGACATTTTGCAACTCTTCATAATTAATTTCTAAAACATTCACGGAATATTTTTTGCAACCTTGGATTTTAAAGTAAAATCTACTGAGCGTACATAGCGTATAAGAGGTCAGCTGCTTCTTGTTTACGTGCAAGTTATTCACGTTAAGCTTGGGATTATTTTGCTGAGATTTTGCGATAAATATTAATAAAGTTGCTAAAAACTAGTATAAATCTAAAAATGGTTCGAATTAGTAATGAAAATAGATTATAGAATTTGGTCTCTGTTAAAAATAAATAAAAAATCACATTTTAAGAAGAATCAATTTCTTTTTCTCGGATCAAAAAGAAGAATCCTTCTTTTCAATTCAATAATTTGGTTTTTCTACAATTTATTTTCAAATCCTAGCAATTGATTAATAACGCACTATAGATTAGTATAATAGATTATTGAATTTGTTCTCGGTAAAAAAATAAATAAAAAATCACATTTTATGAACAATCCTCCTTTTTAATTCAATAATTTGGTTTTTCTACAATTCATATTCAAATCCTAGCAATTGATTAATAACGCACTATAGATTAGTATGATATACATTCTGCAACTGGCACACTATATTTTTATACGTCCAAAACTGGCACACTTTATTTATATACATTCAAAATTGCTGATTGACGATTATTTTCAATATGACGCTGAACTGTTATAAAGAACCCTGCAAAAATAACACCTTAACAACACATCAATAATTGAACTGAAATTTAAAACTCAATACGAAATCATTTCAGAAGGGCAACCAAAAACAGAACACATAACTGTTTGTACAACGCAGCTGACACAAAAAGTGCATTATATCCTAATAAAAAAGGCAAAAACTGAAACATCAGAAAAAGTGAAGCATCGCATTTTGGGAATAGGAACAACGTTACATCCAACTGCGAAGCTGGCCTCACTCAAAAACATCACTCCATTCCATTTTATAACTTGACTGCTTATCATCTTTAAATCTACAAAACTCAATCTGCGGTATGTGGTTTGTCCACAAAGCCGCACTATCTCCCTCGAAAGGGGTGGCATCAAAATCCCCAGGGCCAGAGCTTACCCCTACACCACAACTAAGTATATGTATTTATCCAGTCCAGAAAAAATGATTTTCCAATACTCGAAATTCGCAGAAATGTATACCATGATTTTTATAACTTGGATTTTTTTCGCCTCTGGCAAAAAAATCAAATTGATCTCTTCCGATGCGGCTACCAAAAATTGTTTTGCCGCCAATACTTCACTTAACAACATCTATAACGTGTATATTCCTTTCGAATTCTGTGAAATCTGTGAGGTCGCTTCTATCCGCACTGATTTCACCCAAGTTGAAATCCACTCAAACGTATGTCGCTAGAATCTGCGCAAATTCTGTCCCCTACCTAAGTTCTGCAAAGTTGCAGAAGTCTTCTATTAATTCGACCATTCTTCTAACTGGCCTATGCCGTTGAACACAGACCATTTGGGTTTTCCCGGGAATGTTTTGCCTTCCCACATCTTTTTGGAAGGCGTTAACTTCCCGGTTAAGCCATATGTCGAGCTGACATTACAATACCCCAAATGTTGGTATTTCAGGCACACTGATAGGGTGTGTTCACGCCAAATGCCGCTCTGCCTCTGCAGCGGCGGAAGCCATGAATACATCTCAAATTGTTCTCAAACTAAAAAATGTAGCAATTGTAAGGGTGATCGTTCATCTAATTCGAAAACTTGTCCTTCCTACAAAAAAGTTATTAAATCCAAAAAAGATGCAGTAGATCGTTTGAAGCCGCAAATACGTACCTTCTCTGGAAATGCTAACGCTCACGCAAATAATAACTTTTCATTATCTCTAGAATGTTTCCATAAATTGCCTCCTCCGACTTTTCAACTAATCATCAAACGATCAAACAATGAGTGTATTGTCTCAATTCCAATCAAAAAGATGGTAACTCCTGAAATCACCATCTCCCCTTCCAATATAAAATCTTCAAATCCCGAGACTGTAACACCCATCGCAGATAATATTCCTTCCGATCACAAAATGACCATTGATTCTAACACTCCCTCTAACTTATCTCAAATCTCCGATCGTATTCAAAAATAGCGTAATATCAAGTCGTGCTTTGAGCCAAATTCTACTATTAACTCCGCCACACGCTTATCTCGCGACTATCATATGGGTATTTTAAATCAAAGGCCCACTTCGGATTCGTACACAAACTACCGCCAAACTATGGCTCGCTGTAAATAAATACAAAAGATCTCCTTCTAGTCTCCTCCTTTTAGTCTCTTTTTGAATATCAATAACAAATTTTGTAATTTCCTATATAACCTCTTTTTATATAAGAACAAGTTAATTAATAATGATGATATTGTGTACAAAGGAGATCTTTTACAGTATTTCCTCAGGAATCCTCTCCTCTGTCCTCTTTGCTTTAATTTATATATTAATAAAATTTTCAGCTCCCTTTCCGAAAACATCTCAACCCTGGGCTCTTGCCATTTTTAGTTCCAACTCTCATCCAGATTTATGTAGGCGCATTTTGCAATCTGCCCCCGACATTATTTTCTGTTGTCTTGAATCAGTTCAATTCACCCTTCCGGTCAATAAAATCAAATGTTTAAAATTTTCAAAAAAAGGAAGGGACCCCATGGTTATTCCACTGCTTATCTATTGTTCTTCCATCCCGTTTGTTAAAATTTTCGACTTTCTAGGCTTTTTCCTTCATTCGAAGCTTTTGCCAGGAGCTCACTTTGTCAGAACTGCCAAACAATGTTTTCAACGCTTTAATGTATTCGAATCCATTTGTGCTATTTCTTGTGGCTCTGACCGCTCTTGCATGATAAAATTGTATCTTGGCTTAATCAGACCAAAATTAAAATACGCCTGTTCACTCTTATTGGACATCCCAAAAAAGGACCTTGTGAAATTATGCAGGATTCAATGGAAATGCCTCCGTCTGGCTCTTGGTGGCATGAATTCTAAACACACAATAGGCTTGGAACAAATGGCGAAAGTTATGCCTTTACAAGAAAGATCTCATTTGCTCGCCAATTTCTTATCTAACAATTTTCTATCTTTTGAGATACATCAAGTACAACTTTATATCACTCAATTGCTCTCCCTCCCCCTTTAAAATTTTTGCTGACAAAACTAAAGCTTCAACATTCTAGAAATTGATGTACATGGCGTATCCAAAATTCCTCAAGTAATTATGTTCTTACCAGTGAGAAAATCCACAGTTACTCCGCCAGAGGTACACCACCGTTATTCGAACTTGGTCAATATCAAATGGAAACATTTTTCACTCATTTTTACTGATGGATCTAAGACCGATGTTGACGGCAGCGTCGTTTGCTTTCCAGGTATTAACGTAGAAACCTACTTCTCAAATTAGTCATGTAGCGTTATATTTTCGGCTGAATATCTTGCGATCCTAGAAGTCGTCCGCTTAGCGAGTACTCAACGTTAAAGGAAATTCCTTATATTGTAAAGACAGTAAATCTGTCTTATCCGCTTTACAATCAGTTCCCTCGGCATTTTTGACAATAACACTGCAGATAAAATTGCATCTTCCAGATCATGTCATTTTAATGGTCGCGCCGTGATTCCTGCAAATCTGAGGACAATCGACAAAAAGTACTCAATTCTTCCATGGTAATAGCGATGGAATAATTCACCTCAGTGTCGTCATTTATACTCTTTATTTCCAGAAATAAATAAAGGCCCTTGGTTTAGCAATCTTTATCATTTGCGGTCCCAGACATTGCTAACATGCTGATGTGCAATCACACTAGATGTAATGATCGCATATTCAAAATTAACATAGTAAACAACTCTTTATGCAGATGTGGAGTCCTATATACCCTATTTGTCTTTTCGAATTTTACCACTTGTATTCGCCATTCCAAACTTCGCAAATTAAGTATACGTGGTCTTCATGACCAGAGCATTCTTCACATTTTGCGTTCTCACAATTTAACAGTTTACGTCGCAATCTTTTTTTTTAACTCATGTTATCAAGCCGTATAAGTGTTTACAGTCAATTTATGATCCTATTCTTTTTTACACCGTTTTGCTCTCACAGCCATCAATTCCTTGATATAACTTTTTATACTCAGATACCACATCACATCTTACATATAGGAATTTAGTTCTCGCTCTTCTGTTGTGTCATACATGGCGAACGAATAGCATGCATATTTTAATAAAAACTATAAAAAAATGCGGCGAACGTATAACACGCAAAATTAAAAAAAAAAGAAAATCTTCAATCAAGTAATCACGAAAATAAATAAATAAAAGCATCATATACCAAATCCAACCCAGCTTTATTAAGGCCCAAACAAATAATTCGCTATACCTCTCTATGATTTGTAAACAATTTCATGTTTTCTTTTGAACTCGCTATACCTCCCTTTGATTTCGTTAAACCTCCTTTTGAATTCGCTATGCCTCTCTGTGATTTCGGTATACCTCCTTTTGAAGAACTCTGTGTTTACATTTGGAATTTTCTACACATCCAAACGAATTTTCGGTTATAAATTTGCTGAATAACAGAAGAAGAACACGACAGCTGCTTTTTGTTTACGTGCAAGTTATTAAAGTTAATCTTTGAATTATTACTATTTTGTTGAGATGTTGCGAAATATATCATTAAAGTTGCCGAAAACTAGTGTAGATATAAAAGTGCGTACATTACTTAGCGTAATTTTTTCAATTTACATATTTTCTATATAAAAATATAGGTTTTTTCCGCGAATCTTACTCACAGTTCCGCTGAGTACATAAATGAAGATAGGTATAAATTACTGTCAAAAGAACATATAACAGAAGCTGTAAAATTATCTCCAGCACTTTCTATGGTCTCGTCGGAAATGTGGCGTACAGCTCATCAGACTTTTCTTAATCATGGTTTGTCAACTCAAAATTTTCTACAAATTGCCACAGGCAATCCCAAGGTGTTAATGCGTTCGCCAATGAAAGTTATTGAAGCGCTAGAATTTTGGCGTACTTGTCAATTCGGTGAATATTGTTTATTCCTTTTAATTACTAAGTACCCTGAATTGTTGGATGTAAATGATCAGCAGAAACTACTGAAGCATATTTCTTTTTTAAAAAGTTACGTCAATACCGATAAAAATGTATGGAAGCTTTTAATGACTTGCCCATCCTTAATGCAAGATTCTGTAAAAAATATTGAAGCCAGAATGTCGTATTTCAAAAATGTGATGTGTTTGGAAATACCGGAAATTATTAAGTCCAAGGCTTTAACAAAACCTTTAGAGGAAATTAAATGTCGTCACATATTCTTGGAGAGATTACGCTTATTCAGGCCAAGACCGAAGAAAGTAGATCCGAATCAACACACCGACAACCCCCGTTTATATA
Organism: Glossina morsitans morsitans; assembly: GCA_001077435.1. NCBI lineage: Eukaryota > Metazoa > Arthropoda > Insecta > Diptera > Glossinidae > Glossina > Glossina morsitans. The sequence continues at coordinate 8,019 of CCAG010019949.1, read as the reverse complement.
AAATTACCGATACTTCAGACAAAACATTTGCTACAAAAATATGTCATGTAACTGCAGAAGAATACGAAAGCTTCAAAATATTGTTTCGTAGAGAAATAGAGCGCAAGGAGGAAGAAACTGAAAACAAGGAGTTATTAAGTGATGATGATGACAATTAATTCCAAAGTGAAAGGAAAAATATATTTAATTAATATTCCAAAATCTGTGTTAAATAATTATTGAAAGTTGCAATACAAGTATACGAGTATATCGCTAAAGAGATCGGCACAATTAGCTGGTTCAAAAACCATTCAGCAGAAAGATATCAAATTGAATAAACATGTTTTTGTGTTTCTAATATATTATAATTTCGTTAACTCAATCTCAAGACAAGCATGAAGCACTTTTCTACTTGCAGGTTTGCTCTATGAAAAATAGATTGAATTCGAGTCCTTTATTTATTATGCCCAGCGCTAGATTTGCTCTTACAGCCAAAACACACGGCTTTGATATCTATAGGATGTCAGCTAAGTCTTGCAACCTCACCCTTTGATTATCGAGAATTATTCCCAGAATGTTTCGATTTTTTTTTTGAGAGATGGATAAAACCTGCAGATTTTGGCGCGTATACTTCACCAACGTGAGATAAGGCAATTTCCATGATGAATTGTTCGATTGATTATGAGATTGAGAATAACAGTTAGATGAATTTCCGCAAAAAGCCGGAGAATCAGGTAGATGAGATTTCTTTTGTTCAGTGGCCAAGATGTACCTGTAGTCACAGTAGAATTTTGTAGAAGTTTCCCGGAAAAAAGAATTAGGAGCTTTGGCTGTACAATTTTGCAAAGTCTACTTATTGCGAAAATTTCTTCACGTTCGTCCGAAGAATATTGCATAGAAAATATAGCAAGTGGTCAAAATCATGTACTTATGTATTGTGCTGACGAAGAAAAAATACACCCTCAAAGCGAGTAGATGTATTCGGCGATAATAAATATTTATTATGTATGTATGTTTCGTTGTTAGCGAATTTTTATTCAATTTATTAGCACCAAATATTCACTGATTATAATTTGTAACATATTTATCTTTGTCTAATTTACTTATTTATATATTTATTAATACAAATAATGTTATTAATGTAAATATGTTGTTAATTAAGATAGTAGGAGAAAAAGATATTAAACGGAAAAACCAGCATCTTTGATAGTAGTCAGTTGTTTGACATGTGTATAATTGCTAGCAATAATAATTTACGTAAAAGTTATTTATAATCAAAGAAGCGGAAGATCGTCTATTTTATATATATTTTTTTTTTTTTGGGATATTAAGATGGATAAAGCCAATAAATTTATGACTCATTGGTCCAGATAATAAACCGTAGTAATTGTTAGCTACCCGTGATAGCTAAAGCCGATATGTTAAGTGCAATTGTAGATTGTCGAGTTGTTGAAAGTGATGTAAAAAAAAGTGTTACAAGCTTTGGCTGAAAACAAAAAAGTTATGCTATAGAGATAAAATATGATTGCACGTAAAAAACAAATAGAAACAAAAATTTATAATGCATTAAAAAGATAAATTCGCTTTTCTAATAAAACAATCTAGTTCCCCGAGATGACGTCCATTTTTTGCTACAAAGAGATCGAGAAGACCACCATATAACATGCAGAAGCCAAAACAACTCCTAGTACCACCAAGCATGTGACATCTAAAAATTAGATGCTCAGCAGACTAGCTAATATTACAAACCTCACAAATATCACACTGTATAGCGCGAATCATTTTTAAATATACTTTATCATAAATGTGACCACTCATGAGTCTATAAAGAATTTTGATTTAACAGGAGTTAAAGGAAGAATTTGGTAAGGGTTTAAATTGAAATGTAGGATTTATTTCATAGAAAAGGCGATTCGATTGAGCACGCGCAATCTCTTTAAATTCATCATTTAGTTGTTGAAGGATGTGGTTACGAACTGCCCGCATTGCTTCATTGGATTATATTTGATGGACGAAATTGTCCCGTCAACTTGAGCTTTTTTTGCATGAATGACCGCTTTTCATTTAAAAAAAAAAACGCTGTGACCAAGTATCCAGACAAGGTGATTGTCATCCACTTGGGATTCGTGGAACATTCCGGGTATATCAAACACATACTGATGATCTGCATCTTTTTTATTTATTAGGAGTAGAGCTGACTTGCTATCTGAAAAAATTAAAAAACCTTTTGATACCATCAATTATAGCCACTATTAATAGCATGTCTGATGGCGAGCAATTCAATAAAAGTCGACGAAAGTTCCTCCGCCACTACGTGTCTATGCGCTATTTTAGATAAGTGCTTCACTACCGAGAAGCTAGATACATTATGTCCGATGGAACCGTCAGAGGCATATATATCATAGAAAAGGCATAAATATAACAGTCGTTGCTGTAATAAAGAGGAAGTTTTTTTTCACATAAGATCCTCATACATGAGAATTTAACATTTTGCTTTGAGGTAGAGATCGTTTCAAGAATATTCGTGAAGGTTCTGCACTTGTTGGTAACAAAATTCCAGAGAGGAATTGAATTTATCTTGTCAAAAATATGACACAGTTTTTGATAACAAAACGTATAACTGCAAGAGACAGTATCACTGAGAGATATAACTTCTGAACTGAACTGAAAAGAGGAAGGACTCATTGTCTTGACATCAACTAACTCCTTGGTAGTAGAAAGAGAAAGTTTGTCCTCGTTCAAAAATTAAATGCTCAGCTGGCTCTGCGGTGTTGCATTCCTCACAGGTATCACAGAACAGCCTTGATCACCTTTGAATAGACGTTGTCACATATATGATTGCTAATCAGTCTGTAAAGTATTTTACTTTGCCACATTGTTAAATTGGCATCCGGCGTGTGCTCAAAAGTCAGAAAAAGATTTTATAAAAAAGGTGATAATTTTTTTCTCGAGCAACTCCATAATATTCATCTTTCCATTCTTGTGTGATGTTTTTCCGAATTAGATGGGGAGTATCATTGGGGGATAATTAATGGAAAGGATGGTGCCATCAAATTGATGCTCACGCGCATCAGCCATTTCATTCAAACTGGAACCACAGTGGCCTGGAACCCAAATCAAGTGGCATTTTTCAAGGAGAGGATCATTTAAAACATAAAAACATGTTGTACGGATCTTTTTTTTTTTGATTAACATCAAGGCCGATTTGCCATCAGAGAAGGGAAAGAATATCTTTGTCGTTGGAGTTAGCGAAAAAAATGGCTTGTCGGATAGCGAGGACCTCAATAAGGGTGAAAGGTTGTGTGTTTTCCAAGACATTGAATTTGTCTAGTAATAATTCAGGTTTCTGAGAGAATTTATCGAACCGTCTGCGGCATATGTTATGAAGTAATTTTTTAGATAGATATTTAATTTTTGCAGACATGCAGATCGAAACCGTGAGTGAAGTAAATTCCTTTTGAAATTGGCTATAGATTTAACGATATTCAGATCAGTTTTGCATTTGAAATTGGTCGAATTCCAGAAAGAGATGGTGGTAATTTTTTGCAAATGTGAATAAATTTCTGGTAGCGTCTTCTATAGCTGCAAGAAACTTCATTATATCTGAAGATGACCTTTTCGAAGGGAGAAGGTTTAAAGATTTTTACTTTTAAAAATTTCTCAGCAGTTAGCAGTTTAGGTCCTCTTTGAAATTGAAAGTTCACCCGAAGTAGATCTTAGAATGGGAATCGGCGTCGAGTGGAAGAGACCAGTGCACCGTTTTAGCAGTAAGTGATGACGGGCCTGTACTTTTTTGATTATGTATTCCAGAAAATTACGTGAAGTGGACTAGACGTATTCTATTTTTGATCGGACTAAGCATTTGTACACATTTAAAACTTTCTTTGGGGAAATCCGTACTGCAAATTGATGATGAGTTAGATGACATTTGTTCCAAACTGACAGTTCTTAAAAGTTTCCTGCAAGGGTGAGACTTGCATTAATAATGCTGCCAAGGAATTTGAGAGATGTTGTTTGATTAACCCTTGTTCCATTTATCGAGATATTGACAACTTTATTACATTCTTAAGAAATCGCCCGCATATTGATATATATGTTACGCAGTGAGGCAGACCTCCGCAGACTTCAACTGTATCTAGGCCCATAACTAGAATACGAAACGAGAGGAATTTTAATATCGACAGCCTGAGATATAGTGGAGTTTCAGAATCTCTTAGAATTTTTGCAAGTTTACCCAGATCAGTAGAATAAATGTTGACGTTTAAAGCAAGCATTACGGGTTTGTTACCGTCCGCTTTTTTCTTGATATTGTGAAGGCAACCTCGTTTAGACGCATGTGTTTCTTGTATGCATGAGACCTAGCGGGATAGAGGTTACAGTTGTCCAGAAACTTTCCATTTTCTCTGATTAAAATCATTAAATTATGGTCTGCATTCTGCGATTCACATGCATACATTTGCAATGTGTGGAGTTTTTCAATAAGTACATCTGTGAACTTATAAGGCTCCAAATAGCAAAGATTACCTGTAAAGGGCCCTTTAGAGTTCGTACAAGACTTCTTAATTTTTCCCAATAAATTTCGTGTAGTATAATAGTGCAGAGCTTTTGCAGTAAAATTTGCTATTCCAAATGGGGTCACGGCGTAAAATCTTTGGGGTCATAAGTTAAAGGAAAAGCGTCATTCTCTGCGATTGCCTTAACTTTTGATTGGCTAGAAGTATTGCATTTAAAACGATTAACCCTTTGGACTTTCTAAAATCAGCTTCAGAACAGAATATTAATTCAATATATTACTTTATTCAAACTACTAGGCTAAATATCTAATGTAATTTTCTAAATTAGAGCCGATAGCCTGTGTTGCTAGTGTTCAAGGTCTTTTTTTGCTTAGTCTAAGAATTTATTTCATTAGTCTAAATTGTAATAATAATAATAATAATAATAATAATGATTATATCACTTAAATATTTTAATCTCATATTTTGTCAAGCAGAGATCATAACAATACCTTTTTTTTCTGTATGAAAAATAGTATCGACAAGACAGAAAAATGCCATCGACAAACCTTTAATGATATGATATGAAAACTTTGACAATAAACATTAAAGATAAATAATTTTTTTCTTACGAATGATTTCCCATCGTAGAATCAATTTATGTAGACTATGCAGGGGTTTAATTTCTCTTCAATCATATAATGTTCACTCGACATTTTCGTAAAGTACTAGTTCGCAAGAAAACAAGAAAAATACTTTAGAACAGAAAATTTGTGCATTTTTTGCAAACTTACTTAGATTTCCTCTTCGCTTCGTTAATCTTAGATTTCAGTAGATTGGCCGATATTAAATGCAAAAGTTCAAATGAAAAATTTTCATTTCATAATGTAATCAAATCTAACGGGACTGTTTGCTCGCACAATCGACAATTGCGAACTATTGCGGACAGAAAGTGAAAATGCTGACGAGTTAAGAAAAAACGCAGGTAAAATTAATGCTAAAAGTGTGAAGAAACGGAAAAACGAGCTAGTAATAGGACTTAAATCGAAGAAACGGATTATTTTAAAAGTTCCCTTTTAATAACTTTTTAAATGTTTACAAGAATAGTAAAAAACTATAAAATTCTTAATTTTGTTTATATTTACAGTTACTATTGAAGAGAAAATCTTCTTTTTGTGTCTCTATTCGCGCGGTAGCATTGTAAAATTCATCAGCAATCCCACTCTGGCCTGGTGGTTCTCAGGTGGTTACAGGCATCTTTTATATACAAAAGCGATGAAAAACACCAAGGCAAAAATCTGTTATACCGAAATTTTTTCCCATTTCACCCACCAAGCCGTCTGTAACAAGAACTCAGCGGCCAGTGATTTCGAACAACAATTTGCGTTCTTCGGAACTTGATAGATTAATCTCCGCGATTGAAGAATGTTTTCGGCCGATGACCCCTTAGAATCTTGTTAAACAATTTGAAGAAAAAATGTCTTATTGCGCTAAATCTCGCTATCGTATGCCTAATACTAAACCTTGGTCGAAGTCTTCCCTGTCAACACTCTTTCGCAAATGCAAATTGAAAGAAAAAAAATGAGTAAATATGCCAATTCAGCCAACTTCATTGAATGTATGAAAACACTGAAGGAATTGAGGTCTCCAGTTAGAAATGCGAAAAGGACACATAGAGCTATCACGATTGAAGAGTCGTGTGGCAACGGCAACTCGCGTTTTTTCTGCAATTACAACAATCGTTATCGACGTATTAGGCGAAAATTAAACGGTTATGCTGTGTGGAATGACCATGATAATAAAAGATACTTAGATATGCTCAAGAGCTATATTCCAAGTTCGTCTTGTGTGCAATTAATAACTGCTTGTCTGTTAATTTTATACCCTTAGATTTGCGATGTATTAAAGTAGTTCCCATTCCCAAGGTATTTATAGACTTAAATGATTTACGCAACTTCAGACCAATTTCACTAATATCTGTGTTCATAATTATTATCAACCTATTGGTTATGGAGAGACGACTGGATTTCTTGAAAACCCAGAACATTATTCCACCTGGTAGTTACGCCTATCAGAAACGCAAATCTACGAATATGTGCGTTGATGAACTATCTTTTCTCGTAGCTAGTTTAAAAGAAGGTGATAAAATGGTTGTTATGCTTTCCGCAAAGCCTACGATAGTGTCAGCTTGATTAAGCTTCTTCTCTTAAATTTTTCAATTTCTCTTCAAATACGTTTGCGGGTACTAAATTTTTTATCCAAGCGTGTGTTGGTAATGAATACAGACAAAATTAAAGAGTATGGTGATATTTCACAAGACAGTCGCTTAAGCCCTACACTCTTCAATCTATATGCAGCTACTTTGCATGATCTTCAAGATGACAAAACTCACATGTTTAATATGCAGATGATTTCCTAATTGTGTCTGTGGATCCATCTTTTTCAGTGGCTGCGAATAATCTCTCGGTAAAAGGTAATTTTTTTTCCGATGTATCGCCGATCTTAATTTATATTTTAATCCCAGCGAAACAAATACTAATTATTTTGCCAAAGGTACTAAACACAAAAACTAGGATCTTTATCAAAAGAACTAATGTTAATCAGGCGAAACCTCTTCGATTTCTTGATAGAATTTTAAATGGCAGCCTAACTCTTCGTAGGCATTATCAAAAAGCATTCAAAGATTGTCAATCTGGATAAAGCAAATTTTTTTTTCGATGTGTCGCCGATCCTAATTTATATTTTAACCCCAGCAAAACAAATATTAATTATTTTGCCAAAGGTACTAAACGCGAAATTAGGATCTTTATCAAAGGAACTAATGTTAATCAGGCGAAATCTCTTCGATTTCTTGATAGAATTTTAAATGGCGGCCTAACGCTTCGTGAGCATTATCAAAAAGGCTTCAAAGACTGTCAATCTGGATGCAATATCATCAAACTCATTACTAACAATCAGTCAGGCTTGTCTCTCAAAAAAGCTTCGATTTTGTACAAAGCTGCAGTCTGGTCTAAGATTGAATTTGCACATTCTACATCTTGTAATTTACCAAAATATATTGAGAAACGTATACAAACATTTGAAAATGGAAAAACGTTGCACTGGACTGATTCCCTCAACTCCTCAACATATTCTCAATGTCATTTCTTGTGAATGGTAGGTTTCTGAAAGAGCCTTTTTTTGTAGTGATAAGAAGTTAATTAATGTCAAGACAATGAGTCCTTCCTCTTTTCAGTTCAGTTCAGAAGTTATATCTCTCAGTGATACTGTCTCTTGCAGTTATACGTTTTGTTATCAAAAACTGTGTCATATTTTTGACAAGATAAATTCAATTCCTCGCTGGAATTTTGTTACCAACAAGTGCAGAACCTTCACGAATATTCTTGAAACGATCTCTACCTCAAAGCAAAATGTTAAATTCTCATGTATGAGGATCTTATGTGAAAAAAAACTTCCTCTTTATTACAGCAACGACTGTTATATTTATGCCTTTTCTATGATATATATGCCTCTGACGGTTCCATCGGACATAATGTATCTAGCTTCT